>JBAJHX010000081.1:7337705-7363377 GCA_037176925.1 Amniataba percoides | reverse complement strand
GAAGTCAAATTCCTTGTATGTGTTCACGTACTTGGCAATAAAGCTGATTCTGATTCTGATTCTGATTCTGATTCTGAAATCCTCGGTAGCTTTGGTTGCCTTTGAATCATCTAGATGAAACAGTTCAAATGAATGTAACTGTCTTACATTGTAGAAGATGGAATTGTAAAATAATAATGTGAACTACCCTCATTAGTTGTAGTAGGTTACTGGAGTTGTGTATTTACCTTTTTGTCTATGGTGGAGAATGTAAATGTAAAAATACTACACTGGAAATACTCCACTACAAGTTATAATAGTCCTGCATTCCAAACTGTTTTAAGTAAATAAGAATTAGCAGCACTATTAGATTCAAGTATCAAAAGTAAAAGTATTTACTCTGTGTTTTACTATTGTATTTGGAGTGTCTGGATTAATAATACTGTTGCATTAAAGTGCATGCTGAGCATTACCGGTGTTGATGTTTAAGGTTTAGATCATTTGCAGTACTGGTGAATAATTCAGTCCACAGCAAAGTATCATGGTCGTTAAGATCATCAAATGTTTGTGGCATTGCCGTCTTCTATCTGCTGTCCACGTATCTCGCAAAAGTGAACTTTTCATAAGAAAAACAGTCTGTTTTTGGCTCTGTGACAGTCGATTTTCCAGTTAATCCAGATGGGATTTAAATTGTCTATCTGGTTTAAGAAGCAGGAAAATTCTCTCAAACCATGAAGGAATGCTTCATCCTTCAATTTAAGAAAAAAAATCTAAATCAGCATGGTTGGAGACTATAAAAAATTGTAGTCTGAAAAGTGACTAAAGTCATCAGATGAATGAAATACTTTATATGGCAAGACTATCTAAGTAGTGTTTAAACAAATCCTTATTTTCTCCAATATCACATGTAATAATTTATTTTTCAGTCAAACAACATCTAAACTTCAGTGTTTGTTACATGAGTAACACAGGCTTTAATTGAAAAGTTATTAAAATAATACGTTTTGGTTTTGTGTTTGCAGTGTCATCAGAGAAGAAAGTCCGGCTGCAGGTTTAAAAACACAACATGTAACATTAATATAAAAGGCATTTCAATGTCAAACAGGAAGTTTAAGATTAGAACAACAGGGGTTCCACGATACACGGCATTTATTTCACTTAATTTAATTTGTGTTAATCTTGCCACTTAATCCACTTTAACATTTATACAGTGTGCATAATTCATATTGAAGCAGAATGTTTAATATAGCAAGGAGAGTAAATTCCCACTGATGTCGCGGTGCTTCATGAAACATAATTAGAGCCTTCGGAAGTGCAAGTCATCTCTCCGCCCGAACAAATCAAATTTAGAGGACGTAATCATATATGCTCCTTTGTTGGCAGCTAAATGAATCCCCTCGGGGTCCAGCAGGTCTTGAGATCACACAGTCAAATGTTATCTGAGGATACAAAGAGGAGCAGTTTCGTCACTTATTCAAAGTCTGTATCATCTTAGCTATTGGCACACCGAGATGGGACGTCATGTTGGACTGATATCAGAAACTTTTGTCACATTCAACTTTTTTTTTTTAATCTTGTTTTCATCCTTGCTGTTTCTGATTTGTCCGTTTTATGTAATGCACTTGAATGCATGTCTTGTTTTGCCTCATCCACACTAGGATTCCTGCAACCCGCCTGAGTTCATGCTTGACTCGAGGTCAACAGCTGCCCTGAGTTACAGGTTTTGTTTTACACCAGGCCGAATACGGTAACACTTTGATCATATTCTCCACAGTAATTGTGTTTACATTCTTCCATTCACGATGTGATATAGAGCAATGTTGTGAAGATTTGTCTCATTACTGAACAGGAGACAACTGGTGCACAATTGCCGTGTTTAATGTTCTCTTATTCATTGTGGCAAAGAGCAGCGATCGCAGCAGGCGGAAGGTTTGCAATAAAATTGGCTTTACTAGATGAAAAGATTAGTGTTTCCTCATCATCGACAATCTTCACTGCCATCCGAAACTTGTAGGAGAAAACATGAGCACCCACTATTGACTGCTGTCTCCCCTTGTTATCTCCTCAACCCGTCTAGCAAAGATGAGTAGTCAAATTTTGGAGGCTACAGACGCTTCCATAACCCCTCGACACTCACTGATAAAGCCCTGTGTAGGCTTTTGCTGCAAATTGGTGCTTTAAAAGTGTCCATTTTGGAAGATGAGATAAGGTAACAGGCTGGCACATTACACGATGCCGCTGCACATTTTGTCAGTCGTGATATCTCTAAAAGAGCATGCAAAATAAAGCAAAACAGAATCTGAACCATATCTGGTCCATATCTTGATGCAGCAACCTAATAAATTATAGCAGATTAAACCCACAGCGACACTGATGTGTGTGCTTAATGTAGACACCCTGGTGTTATACCCTGGACAAATTTGCATATGCTGTATATATCAAGTGTGTTTCACTGACAGTTTGATTTGAACTCACTTTGAACATACTGTCTGTAAAAGAGAGCTTGCTTTTACTTGCATAAAATTAGTCAAAAATAACACTCTATAGACATTTGAAAAGTCTCCAACAGGTTCGCCTTTCAACTCTGCTGGCTGACTCAGCATGTCATGATCTTTTGTTAAAGAAAGAATCATTGTTGTCGGTGTCAACTTGAACTGTGGGGGCCGAAGTTCAGTCAATGAAACCAGCCGGTTTTGACATTTGCCGTAAAGAGCTCTCCGGCGTTGGCGCCTCTAAGTCAGCTTCATCAGGAAGTGAATGTATTGACATATAGGGAACGTCAATGCCGGAACCAGCATGCGGGAACAGGGACTTATTATTGGATTTTTGTCCTAACCTTCAACCTGTTCCTGCGAGAGTGGTTATTATTTCCCAAAGAGCGGGCTGATCTGGGTCCACGTCCAGGTCTGGTAGGTCAGAAACATCCACGCAGAGACCTGGGAGTGATGGAGCGTCAGTGCATGGTCAACGTCCATGACAAATCTTCTGTCAGACAAGTTCTCATTCCACCTGCTAAACACGGAGGGCAAAACATAATCTCTGAGGCAAGACTGCAACATTTGAAGACATGAAGGTCTACACAGAAGCAGAGAGAATGACAAATAAAGAGTGGGCATTTTTCTTTTGACAAATAGAAATGTGATTACGGACCAAAGTCTTGCACTAGAAATGGCAAATGTCTATCTAAGAATGCCTAAAAACACCCTTCTGATTAAGACCTGATGAAATATCCTTAACTATTCAACGGAAACACTAGTGCGCCATATTTAGGAGCTGTATACTCAAATTATTCTACCTTCTCGTTGAAATATGGAGATTTAATGCCAACCGGAAAGTGTGGAGCATAACAAAACTATCTGAAAGCTTGTGTAACAAATGCTAGTGATGAGTAAATCCTATGGATCGAATGGTACCCCTGCAGTTGGTAATAGTATGAACAGTAAGAGACGCAAACTGTGAAGCAACAACACCATCTGGCCTTACTTCTGTTTATACTGTATATTACTGATGATGTATTTCCTGGGAATCTTTCAGTAAAATAAAATGCCTGCTTTTTGTATTGAGAACATGAAATGCTAAACATGAAACATCAGCTACATCAAAGCAATCAACATGTATTTGCACCTTTAGTTGTTAATATTAGTATCATATAAACAGTAGGGGACTGTAAATAAGTATATTTACTTACAGTTCTGAGATTCTTATACTTACTTACACTCCTAATTTGGATTAATAATCCAAAATATAAATCAGATAATACATTAGGATGTATTACATAGTATATGAAGTATTAAGCTCCACTCACAGGTGCAATTCAAACCGACTCTCATGTAATTCATTGTATAATATTATCTAGTAATATACTGAAATATGTCATACTGCATGATGATTGCTTTTGAGATTGATCCTAATACTTTTGTACCTTTAACAGCATTCTTACACTGAATTATAGATACTTGAGTAAAAGAAGTACTTCTGACATTGTGGTCAAACAGTTGGTGGAGATGTAAAACTGTTTTCATTGTTAAATTGTTCTAGTTCAATGTGATAAAAACACTACATTAATCAAGTAGTCACTTTGATAATCAGTTTGATAAAATACAGAGATGTTTTGGTTTTGGTCAGTTGCAAAAGTCAGATTGTATTTAATATTCTTTGAAACAAAATGTTGAATACTTATATATTATAGTGAAAATTGACTCACAGTGTTCAGTGTTTGGTCAACTAGCTTATTTATGCTGTTGGGTTTGAAAAGTAATTATACATTAATTGCACAGCTTTCACTTAACCACTGAGGAAGCTTCCCAGGAGAATCTGATAGTCCAAGCTGTGCCAAATCACCCTGATCAATTCCAAATTAACATCTTAAAATGTGGCAACATTCAAGTCCAAGCACTGAACACTCTGAATAAGACACCAGAGATAAACTTCTATTTTCTAAACCCTCAGCAAATTAGGATTCAGGTTCATTCATAGCACTCTTTTAATAAACACAGTGTCACTGTACTCTGGTGACAAAGTTGGCAGTGGTGGATACAGTACAGCTGTGTCCTTGGTTTTGATCTGGCCTGGAGCTTTTGTCATCTGTCACTTTCCCCTTTTCCCCTGTGAAGGTCTGAATAAAAACTGAGCACTCAAAAAATAGCAGCAACTCAATGTCAGAGACTCAGAAATGTGATAAGGTTTTTATCCTCAGATCAGCTGAAAAGTGAGAGTAATTTTCAACCTTATCTAGCCTGAACTCCATTAGAGCCAGTCAGTATTTAGTAGGTAGTCTACTTTTCATGGTATGGATTTTACCCAAAACATCACATCAAACATTTATTAAATGTCTCTTAAAAATGCTACAGTTACACAAATGACACCATGGTGGCTTCTGAACAAACAAACTTAAGAGTAAGAGTTGCCGAGTAAACTGCAACTTTGTCGAGTTCTGCAAAATGATTAAAACAATTAACACCTTAAATAGAGTAGCTTGGTTACTAGGTGACTGGCAACGACTCTGAAAGCAGTATTGTGTCTGGTGTTGGTTAGACTTGTTTACAAACACGCTGATTTAATATATGTATGTATGTATGTATATACACACACACACACACATACACACACAAACACACATATAGATATATCTAGATATAGACAGATATATATATATGGAAAGTTCAGTTGAAAGTACTTCTTTTTATTGCCTGTCCATGTATATCAGCCCACTTCATTGTAGAATCTAAGAGGCATTTCTTTTTTTAGAATCACATTTATGTACAGGTAAAACAAGTAAGTGATTTCAGTTTGAACAGGATTTGAACTAGTTTGAACAGTGTGAAGCTTCACAGGAAATCAGTCAACATCCCATTGCATCAGATTGTGAAAAAGCAATTTAAACAGAAGGGGATGAATTATTTGGTATCGCACCAATGTGTATCTTATTCTTTAAATGTCTATATAAGCTCGACTCTAGTTCCCATGATGGTATACTGATAAGACAGCAGAGGTCTGTGCAGACCTTCAGCTTCAGTATCTAATGTAACAGAAACAGGAGATTGGCTGCTTTGTCGATTGAGGCGTCAACTCCTATTTGAACTCTTCCTCCAAATAGCAACCAGACACCTGATTATAGACGAACTGTGAGGAAGCGAAGAAGGTTGCTTCCGCACAATCTGGATTTCAGTCAAACACAGGTCCATGCTGCGACAGCCGTGTTACAGTCATTGGGTGCGATAAATGGCCTCCCTCCAGAGACAGATTGCTAACTGTTAAATTTAGAGCACATCACGCCCATTCACCGCCTCCATGTAGGGCAGCCAAAATGATCACCCAAGGATGTTATACTGTGCCTGCACCCATGAAGAACAGTTGGAGCAATTTCCCTTTTTGACTACAGGAAACTTTTTAAAGAAACTTCTTTGTTTTTCACAAATTGCAACTTTGATTTCTGGGCAGCTTCTTTCCAACAAGAAAGTTGGCTCTCCAGATAACACACTTTCTAAAAGACAATGAACTATTGGTGTGAAGAACATCTTTCACTGTGCTGATAAAAGTAAAACCTCAAAACTGCATTGCTGCTTGGTATCTTTATTTCACCTTGGGACAGAAATGTTGCTTGAAATGAGTTTAAGTTAACAAAGGGAAAAAAAGATGTGTCGCTGCTTCTCTAAAAACAAGTGATATATCGAGAGATTACTTGCTTATCGTTTCTACATCCTTACAGCTGCTGTTTTTTGAGGCAGATCCTAATATAAGGATGATAATATCAATAATTTGTTAACATGAAATCGGATCTCTTCACCTTGTATTTGAAAGAATAAACAGTATGTAAACCAGTATGTATCTATGAAACTGTCTCCAAATTATCTCAGCAAAATCTTGGCAGTCATGCAATATATTTTTAATTATACATAGATATTAATATATATGCAATAATACATTTTATAATAATACATTTTACATTTTCAGGGTACTCAGGTTAAATATCTTCACATAAGGTAACACAGTATAAGCACCACTACTAAAAGCACTCAACATCAATCACACATTAAATGCACCTCTGAAAAGCTGAGTTTTGACTCATTTGAACATGGACAGATTGACGCAGTCTCTGATGTGATTGGGGAGAGAGTTCCAGAGGGACGGGGCAGCTATGGAGCAAACTGAGTGATGGAGACCTGTTTGATCCTTTGTTGAACATCGAACCAGTGAAGGTTCTAGTGAACAGGTGTGATATAGTTGAGAGTGGAAGAAGGTAAGCAGGAAGGCAGATTTCTGGACATGCCGGAGTTTGTTTGGTACTTGTTGTAAACGACTCGGGTGTTTGGGGAGGGAGACAAATTGAAGTTCTTGATGGTGAGGCAGAAGTCGTGAGTGGTTTTGGTAAGGGATTTGTGTTGATGATGGTCGTGTTTGATTTATCACAGTAAAGCCCAAGGAAGTTGGCTTGCATCAATGATTTAATTTCAGTGAGGTAGAGAGACGGTGGATTTAGTGGAGATGTTAGGCGGATGTTAGTGGCTTAGCATTGGACCAGGAGATCATGCTGACCATGATGCTGCCAAATGGGAGGATGTAGAGGACAAACGTAAGAGAACCAAGCAGGAGGTGCAGTTGTCAATACTGATGCTAAAGAGCAGATAATGTTCTTTAACAGTGAAAACTTAAAAATGGATACAAAATATATTTTTTTAAAAAGTAATTTATCAACAAATTCATATATACTGATCAGTACATCAAACTCAATAGAATGTCATTAACTCCAAAACTACCTTAGTTAATTCTTACCTATCCCTCTACCTCTTAACAGTGACCAGCCTCTCCCTGCTTAGAGGATGCAAACCTGTTGTGATTTTCCCAGACTATCTGATCTACACCAACATCCCCAGGCGGAACAACAACTAATCCAGATCACATACAGACACAGAATAGACCCCTTTAAACACATTGTAATCTCCTGGATCATTAAAATAACCAATCTTGTGCTATTGACATAACCTGATTCATAAGTTATCAAATTACATAAACATTATAATTAAATGAAGAATTAAGCAGACACAAACACTGTTAATGTTGCGGGCAAAGGGCTAGTGAAAAGTAAAGTGAGAAAGCTTTTCAAAGTGAAATTATCTTGGCAAATAAACACTCAGGCTTTTCCCTTTATGGAATTTTAAATCTCACTTTTCACCTTTGCACAGCTCTCCAACATTTAATCAATGTCACAGTAATACAACAGTTTGTTGGCACTGTGAGTACAAGAATTACCTCTCTAACAAAGCTGTTGTTCATTTGTCTTATTTTCAAATTTATTAAGCTTTGAGATCCAAAGATGAAAAAAATAGCTCCAGTTCCTATTTCTGGCCCTTACTTTAATCCCTAAAACTATCTGATAAACAGGGCCTGCAAGCTAACTTCTCCTTGAGTGGCAATGCAATGATCTGAAACCTTCCCAAACAAAACCTCAACAATTTCCCTGCTCTTTCCGTCTCTGAACCTCCCTCCTGTTTGTTTTGGCTGCCATCCACACAGCCATCTGAGCCACCAGCTCACTGACTAAGACCAAGGCTGACTCCCTCAGCCTGTGGCCTGGGGTGGTTGTCTGCCATCCATGCTGACATGCACAGCTCAGGCCAGCTCTAAAGGGTGGATGAATAATGAACGAGCGCGGTCCAGAGGTTTTTCATCTCCCCAACCAGCATGCATGGGGCTGTTGTCTCTCCCTTTTCCCCTCTTTATGACTCCCACATCAAGAGCCTGCACTTCCAAGGACATGTTCTCTTCAGCTCAACAGAGAGAGAGCAGACATGTTTGTTATCACATTAGATTAGTTACTGTTAAAACAGTAAAGTGGCTTTGATTACAAAGAACAGCGTGTGCATTTGTATTTAGGACAATCCCCATGGCGTTATTTCATAGATTTCGCAAACAATGAGTCTTGTTTCAACTAGATGGAAAATACTGCTGTTGTGGAAGCAGAAATTGTGCTGATAGCAGTTGCTAAGGAACTGCTGAGGTGTTGGTGTCGGACAGTCATAATTATACGACTGGAATGTGATCACTTGTGAATAATTTATCCAGCACGAGATGGAGAGACGAGAGCACGGGGAATCTTGCGTCCCCCATATGTGTCAGAAGCAAAGTAAACACTGTGATGAGGAGTCCGCTAATGGAGCCACTTGGAAGACCTCCGGCATAGCCAAACCAAAGATAGCCGTGCCAGCAAGAGTGATACAAAGAAGTGTTAGAAAGATTTTGGACTGGATGAATTTTCAGATGGTGAAAATGACGGGTTGACATCAGGATTTAGTGAGAAAAGAAAAACAGCAGACATTGCAGCGGCTTGTTACCACAACGGATATAACAGCTGTCCCAACTTGCCAAGTAAGAACTGAGTGACTGCTATATTTTGTTAAGAAATTTGAATTCAGTCTCCTTCAACACACACATTATTACATTAACTCCTCACTGTTTGGTAGGTTTTACACATTTCCATTACTTTGGTCCCTAAAGAATGAATTTAATTACTGTTAATTTCCACCTTAGAAAAGTTAGCTTTTTTCAACCATAGAAATGCCACTTAGTTGACTCGAATTGATACTAGTTGTTTAGCCACTGATGTGCAATTACACCCAGTCAAGCCTGGACTACCAATCAGGCAAAGTTCCCCAGGTTCACCACGTGTTTGTTGGTTTGTGATAATTTGATCATCAATTTGTTCAGGAAAATACACCACAAGAGTATAGCAAACAAACAAGCAAACAAAATCCCCAGACACAGCTAATGTGAATTATCCAAAACTTTTCTAACTATAAGCAGATTGATAAAGAAGTTTTCAGGTTTTTAAGACTATCTTTAGATCATATGATATTATACTGCTAAATTAATTTGAGTTCAAATGACCTCACAGCAGACCTGAGGCCAGTTACTATTCCGGTGCATGAACACTGCACATTATACATACAGTGGGAGGATCGGGAGGGTTATTAGGGGCCCTGCAATAGAACTTTGCCCGGGGGCCCCCAAGCAGGTTAATCTGGCCGTGCTGCCAGTCGCCACATTTGCAGCTTATTAATGCAACATCACCGTTAGCACAGCTGGCAGCACTTCAAGGTTGCACATTGTTGTTGCTGGCCGTGGTCGTAAAGTGGTTATAGCTGAATATATTATCTACTAACGACCATCCTAGGTGGCAAGTTAGCGAATCTGTTGCTCTAGAGTGTGTATTTGAGAAAGATACGATATGACAGGGAATATCCGTTCAGAGCATTTAATGTACTGACTGTCTACGCTGGGCTCTCAAATTTCAGGATGACAATCAAAACGATTATTAATCTTTTCTTAATGTGCGCAGCTTTTTAATAGCTCAGTGTAGTGTACTTGATGCTACAGTATGTTACTAAGTAGCTCAACCAGGCTTTCACCTCATCACTCTATACAGTCAATGGCACAACTTGTGCAGGGCCAGTGGATTGTGGGCATCCCTGTTACATCTTTCAGCTGTGAACACACACCTCTCAGCCAGAGCAGACAGGCTCGCAGGCTGCAGGGAGTTCACTGATGTGACACGGTGTGCACTTGCCTACGGCCTCTCTCCTCCGCTGCCAGTCACTTTATTTTTACTCATCATCTCCTCACAAATCTGCCCAGAACCTCGAGCCAATCAAAGCAGAGAAAATGGGATTTACTTGCAAAGTGATTACTTCAGAGGACGGTCCTTTCGGAGATCCGAGCTTCTACGATGAAAAAGGGAGACGCGCTGTTTTCCACATCAATTTCTCATCAGTGCCTCATTTTTCCTGCCTGGATATTGATTTCAAAATGAGAACACCTGTGGCTTCTTCTTTATTTTGTTGGCCCACAAAAATCTTTTCTTTCATTGGGTTTCATTGTTCACTTACCTCGTGATTGCTTTCAGATGCTTGGTGACCCTGCTGATTTCACCTCTAGGAATATGGTAAAATAACAGCACCTGACATTATGCTGTATATTTCTCGGCTGCAAACCTTTCACTGTTTGTAAATGTCATGGATAACATGTTGGGAAGATTTTTGTAGTTGGTGTTGTGATTCAAAACCATTTTTTATTTACTCAGGGAGGCTTCTACAGATGTGGATTTAATATCTGATGCAACATTTTATTTATGATTGGGATTTTCAAGAGCATTTCAGATATTCTATTCATATTTCTTGCTCTGGTAGCCACCAATGTTTTGAAATAATTTTGGAAATATATTTTAAAAGGAGAAACAAAAAACAATAAAATAAAGAAATTAGAAATAGCACAATGCTATCAGTAAGTAAAGTTCCTTTCCAATTTGCATAAATACAATGCATTGTCTTACGGGTGCGAGGTTCTCCATCTAGCGAGGTCATGCACATAAATGCACACACACTTACAACAACAGACATAACGCATACAATGCACGCTCACTCGTCCATGCCTGTGGGCAGGACTCCACTGTCTGCACTAATGATGTTGTGTATGCAGAGGTTAAAGGTCAGCCTCCGTCCTTTCGTGTCTCTCAGCTGGAGGAGCTGGAGGATATGTCCATATCTCCAGCTCAGCGCAGCTTCTCTTTGCTCGGCTTCAGCTTCCTTTAGACCGAGATGTGTCTTGGAAAAATAACTTGCATGTCGCTGTTCACTGTTGTATCTGTGTTGTATCTATTTTGCTGCAAGAAAGCAAATTTGTTTTGTTCTGAGCTATTCTAAGAAAAAGTAACGTAAATGTAAGTGGACACACCAAAGATAAAAGCTGAAAGCAGGATCAGTAAGGTTGACTTTCTCAGGGGGCTCTAAATTTCCCCTCTGAGGATGAAATCAGAACAACTTTCTAAACCTATCAGCAATACCCAGCTTATGGAAGTGTCTATTTTTATTTACTAAAAACTCCCAAAGCAGCTTAATGGGAACAGTCTCCTGATGCCCTGTGGTAATAAATGTTCTCTGAAATGCTCTTGGAATTTCATGGCCACATGCTGTTCAGGTTTAAGAACTTTTAGCAGGTGTAACTGTGTGGGGTTACTTCTTATTTAACAGCCAATTTTGAAGCCCGTACATCTGAATCAGAATTATAGTACTATCCAGAAGCTTTTGATAATAGATTAATGGTCAAATATCGAGTGGTAGACAAAACAGTGAAAGTTTACTCTTTACCTTCCTAAATGTAAATAGATAAAGGTTCTGCCTTATCTTGAAATGATAAAATAGACTTATTTAAGACCAAAATATCAGCTGGAACCTCTTAATTCAAAGGTCAGTGTTTACAACAAAGACCACTCCAGTGACTGTGACCTTGTGATGGTATGTTATCTGTGACAGCAAATGATAAGATTGTAGTAGAGCTGACTGCTTTGGCACTGGCTTTGTCACTGTCCTGGTAGCTCACTCAAGATAATTAGCTGCGGGAAAGTGGACTGCCTTCTCCCTTTCAAGCCTGTTTGTTGATCAAAGGCATTTTGACGGACTCGCTAATCCCCTCTGACTGGCTAGAAAAGCACCAGTGGCACCGGGTGTGGAGTGGCAGCTGACACACTGAAGGACACAAATCTGTTTGGCATCACTTGAGCTCATGTCCAAGTCTTCTCATTGTAAATCAGAGAACTTATCAGACTGTGCTTATTTGAACGATAAGGCTAGTGTTACTCTATTCTATATTTTTTACTATGATTCCTATTAAAGACATATCTTTTTAAAAGTAGCTCACAAAAACAGGTACACTTGCTTTAGAAAGGGCACAGTAAGTTTATCAAAAAGCTGTTCAGGAGGAATTAGTTTAGTTATCGGGGGACTACTTTAAATTGCAGGTTAATACACATTTTGTGCTTCATCAATTATATGACAGCAGGACGATGCATTTGGGACTGACTCAAAATAATTTTAATTTAAAACAGTGGAGATCTATGGGATGGAGGACGGGGGTGCATCAGGCTTTGGCTTCATTTCATTTCTTGATAACAATAAAAATGTGGAATAGTTCCACAATTTTCTGCTCTTTGAGGAAGTGCAACATGCTGTAAACAATCATATTATCACACATTTTATGTGGTCGAAATGTTTCTAAGCAGAGGTGTGTCCACACACACTGCAGAACTGGAGCAACATTTGCATTCATTTGGAGTCATGTTTCGGGCCGACTGACAAATGTAAGTCCAAAATCCCTTTAAGCTCTCAGAGAAAAACTAATCACAAGAGGCTGTGGCTGAGACCACACCCTCTACCTCCAACTATAAGAGAACTTTGATTAACCTTGACGATACAACACATCAAAATACCAAGGAGGAACCCGCAGTGGAAATCAAAATGATGTGGCTGGAAAGGAACGTGCCTTTAAACAAAATAAAACAAAACAAGGAGGTGAACGCTGGTCTATAGAGATGAGAGGAACTGCAGAGTCAGGTAATAATTCTCTGTCAGTAGATAATACGATCATATTGATCGATGCAGCTTCAAAGTGAATGAAAAAAATAAAGCAGCATTTTATGAGACAGCCATTAAACGGGAATAATGGCCCTTTGTCTAAATAAAGAAGGTGGTGGCCACAGTTTCCACTTTTGTTCTTTCCACTGTACATAAATCTTACTGTACAATAGTCAGCGTCTATTCTGGAGCTCATTTGTACTCCTCTGGTCTCTGTCTTACTTCATCACCTTCCTCCTTTTGTGATTTCAACAGAGGCTCTTGAGCTGACAACTTAAATGGGTCTTCAGGAGGACAACAAATACCATTTAAAATGGCAGCCTCTGGCACGGGGGAGCTTTACTTCAGCTTCATGTCTGCCCTTAAAGCCATCTGGGAAATTAACTGAACAGCTAGACTTTTGTAACATCCCGTGGACAACACTGCTAGCACTCTGAGAGTCCGTTACATCAGTTTCCGAAAATTTAAATTCACACCGCAGCTGTTTCGTGTCAGTTTTAGCAGGCTGCCTTAGATCGGCTGGTGTGAGTTAATGAGTGATGAGCCCTTAAGGACGAAGCTTTGCTCAGCGAAGCACGAGATTAATTTTTGTAACTAGATTTTCACATGTAAATTAGCACCCTCACATTTTGCCCCGACAAAGACGCCCTTCTTCTACACTCACTTCATGCTTCTTCGGATCTCTCTCAAAAGAGCGAAGTGTAAGTGCATCTAAGAAGCGTTCAAGTCTACTGAAGCCACCTCCAGAGGGCATTTTTGTAACTCCTACGTCAGTAAGCGTTCGCTTTACAAATGCCTTTTAACGGCAGCTCTTCACTGAAAACAAAGGTTGTCGGCCGGCTAATGAGGCTGTGCTGTGAATGACAGAGCCAAACCTGTGGAATGGCGGTTTATCTTTCCGTGCTCCATCAGTGTCGTGTCACATCTCCGCGGAACAGCTGCGCTAATTGTTGTGTCAGACAGGAATCTCAGTACAGCAAATTAAATCTGTTGCGCTTCTAGTGACGCAGTTAAACATGAGTAATCTAAATCGACATGTTCCAAGTTACGTAAAGCTGAATTCGGTGGGACTGTGAAGGGAGTGGGCTCGGCTTGAAAATTTGAACGGGGTACAATCTCCAGGTCCCTTCCCCTCACCGCACTCCAGCTCGCCTCCGAAGCTCCTCCCCACTATGTCTTTCTTTTAACTTGCTGTTCTTCATTGCTCTTTACCGTCTTCTTGTCTTTGCCTTGTGAGCTGTTGTTGGAAGTTTTTACACTGCTGCTCATACGATGTGCAGAAGCAGTGACTGAAGCTCGGACAGATGCTCTGTTCTGATTGGCTGTTTTGATTTGGACACGGTGGATTCTTGTCAGATTGCTCGAGGAGCAGCAGGAGGAGCCAAAGGAGCCTGATTTTTTTTACAGATTCTCCATCTCGTGCTGTTTTCAAAACAGTGTGACAATTTTAGCAAATATGACAATGATGACGGGTTACTGACTTCAGCTTTAACGATTCACCCTCCTGATTTTGTTATTGTTCTCAGGAAGTCCAAATAGCCAAATGTTCACCAAGCTCACAGGTGATCAGGGCTGAGTGATCAATGATGTCATTTTTTGAATAAAATCACCATGTCAGTATATAGGTTTATTTAAAAGGTGACTTTTCTGTAGCTGAGCAGAAATAAAATGCTTTTGGGAAGCAAGGAGCTGCATTATTTTATCTTATTCTAAGAGTGTAGAAACAGTTCAATTAGAGACGATAATTGCAAGTTATTTCAGTATTGGTCAAAAAAGCCATATTAGATATATTTGTCAAATTGTTCGAAACTTAAAGCAGTTTACAGAGTTGTATAACAACCACACAGGAAGTTTGATTTTGGGAGCATAATTGGGCAAAGTATCAGAAACAAAACAAGTAAGAAAATCAGGTTTTGTAAACTACATCTTATTGATCAAAGACATGCGGGAGCAGATAAAAATATCAATCAGCTCGATGCTAACTTTGCCTGGAGCCTTATGAAACACATTATAATCAACATGATTTTGAAATAAAAATTTGGGTCTTAGTACAATCTTTTATGAGCAACAACAACGTGCAACAACATGCTTCTTCTGTGAAGGCTATAATACCCCACTCCTTCAAGACAGAGAGCCCCAAAACAAAGAAATATTGTGTTTCCATAGCTGTAAATCAGATCTAAATGTTTCCATAAGCAGCACAACTCATCTTTGTTGTGAAAATCTGACTTTTAGAATAATTACAGGCCACTTTCAGAGAGATAACAGGGAGGCTTGTGTGGGAGGAAATCAGTTCTGATAATACTGATGCATTATTTCCTTGTAGAGGTGATAAAGGTCATGCATTACATAATGCACCTCTGGGTCAAAGTATATGAAATGAAAATCGCTGTAAACTTGTTCCACCCCTGGGTATGTTTGGTCTGAACAGCACATTAAACAGTGTGCTATAATGAAATTGCCTCAGTTGTTGGAACGGTGTTCGAACTCCATATCTGCCAAAGCACACAAGGGAGATCATTAAAAAGTGAGAAGAGATGGAATCCCATTTGCCAGCCACCTTACCAAACTCTGAGACCATCTATTAGTTTGGCACGGCAGTCCTATCTCTGTTTATTACTCTGTCTAAACACGAATGTCTGTAACTATGTGCTTTGACACAAACAGAGAACTTTCAGTGGCCTCAACTACCATTCTTTTCATGACACGGCTGGTGTGAAAGGCGCCTCAGTCCAGTATTATGCAGACACTCTAATGAATTTGCTTATAAACTGCTATTTCAACAACATCTCTGTTCCCAGAAATGTGAGTACATTCATAGCAGGTTCATCTCGGAGTATTAAAAAACTAACACAGGGATAGCATGTGGATACGGCATCATTAAAAGTTTCTGGTTCATACAATGATCGGCCTATATTAAACGATGGTAACTTTCAATAAAATTTTCCCTCACTCCTCATTACTGTAGCCACCTGAATTTGGTCAACTGATTTGAACCCTCTGAGAGTGAGTCACAGCTCGCCTCCTGGGATGAATGTACTATGGAGTGTGGAAGTTGACCTTTGAGTCATTCGAATGATTTACAGACATCAACTCTTTGCAGGACGACCAGCCTTCTGTGCTGCTAATGTCTAAATCACGAACCTTAAACTGAAGCTTCAGGCCCTGGAATTTGACCAAGTCAGCCTCTGCGTAACTTATTTAGCCATGCAGCCACAAAGAGACTTCGGTAAGGTGATGATGACCTGAGCAGTTCTTTGCAGACATGAAAGCAGTCCTGCTGTGCAAAATTATTAACTTTTAACACTGCTGTCAGTGCTGTCAGTGTCTTTGCATAAAATGTTACTTTAACCCTTTTAGCACCAAAGTCTACATTCTTGCTTGTTTCAGGAAGCCTTTATAGTCTCATCCTTTTCAAGATGCATTTTTTAACATTAAACAATGAGTTCTGAAAGTTTTGATATCTGAGTGCTAGTTTTGTTAGTCAGCATATAGTTGAGGGTCACACAGGAAAAATACACTTGATAAAAATACAATTGAACTACATTAAATGCGCTTAGCACCAAGTTTACAGAAAAGGCAGTCACTTCGTTTGTTCCTTGGAGTCTGACGAAATCCATCCATTGCCACTAGTTATTGAAAGTTATTGAAAGCGAAAGTATTGAAATGTCACATTCGGACATGCTGTAGTAAATTGGAAATTATCTTTCTTAATCATAATTTTCACTGCAGTTTCAGACCTTTAAATCACTTCTTGCATCTTGCAAGGATTAAAAATAGGGATCAATCTAATGGATTTACAGAAATAGCATAATCAGTTAAGGCAAATGAAAATAAATTTTCTTGCTATTCATTATCAAATTTTTTTCATGTTTCCTCATGTTTTTCGTCTGTAAACATAAAACATATTTTTGGGTATATTAACAATGATTAATAACATTTTTAGAGCAATGCAGGTTGAGTTTAACATTAGTACTCCTGTAGTATCAATTCATCCCACTGTACAAGTTTCTATAATGTCAGACAACAGGGCCTCTACATAAGACTGTCTGTACCCATCTGAAGTCCCAGAGCATCAGTGCAGTGATATAAATCATCACGGCCCAAGGGTCGCTGCGACTGTTCCCTGCCGTACACACTGGAGATAAGTGATGGGTAAATCCGATCACACGGGGGGAAGGGGGAATGAAAAGTAAGTAGTCTTGCTTGTGATCAATGAAGTCTATTTGGTGTCCCCTGAGCACCATTCTTGTTTGCCAAATAGTGCTCTTCTAGATTCAGTGAGTTATCATGACGATGTCACTGGCAATAATAATAACATCTCAATGACAGCAGTAGTAAATTCTGCTGAAGGAATTTTCCCCTGTTGATTCTATTGATCGAGCTGTTAAACTGAGGGCTATATAAGACCATTATTTGTGAGTTGAGCACTCTTTAGATTTGCACACTAAAGCACAAACTGTGTCCACAAATGCACGAGGAGGAGCTTTCTTATGTTAATTAATAAGCAATGTGAATAAGGTGCTCCGTATAATAACCGATCAATATATACAGCTCCAGTATTTTACTTTGACTGTGTTTGCTTTCTGTCTCACCTGTTGCTTCTGCGGTAGCCTGCGCTCCCTCAGCAGTATGCCGGCTGCTGTCCACCTCCTCTCATCTGGCTCTGCATTAGCTACAGCTTCCTGACCCTTCCTCTCTGCATGAAGCACTGGTTGAAGCCTGAAAACAATTTAGACAAATGAATTAGATAGCTAATCACACTGGTGGGACTGTTCAGCTTTCCCACATGTTTTTTTCTAAAGCTTCTAGGCACTCTAGGTTTTGCTGATAGCTCTGCCTCAGTGCTTCCTCAGGACGAACCTTTTCGGGTCTTTGAAAGTATTTTTTAACATCCGTGTCGAGTGGAGCAAACGTTAGAGTTGCCTGAGCAGTCAGTAGACTACTCCACTACATTATTGTACTTTTCACTCCAAATTCACCTTTTTGAACACTTTCGGGCACACTTATTTTCAGCTTTTGGCGCCCTTCTGAATCAAAGGGCAATTGACATTAAACAACTTTCTCAAATTAGGTCAGCTTGACTTTGCTGGCAGGTTGTCACCAAAGGTCAAGTCATTCCTTTCCTAAATGCGAAGCAGGAAAGAATTGGCAGGTATTAACATATTAATAAGGTGCTGTTCTCCATATAAATAGGCCCGGTGGTTAGCTTAATTCTCTCACCAGTTAAAGGTCAGTCACAGTGCAACTTATCTGGGTAACATGAAACAGAAAGAACACGAAATACTGAAGCGATGCAATGCCTTGGCATCCTGTGAAACAATTTTCACTCAGGAAACGCATGACGATTACTTTAAGAGATAGTATGAAAGGCTATAGTGTTCTTTAAAATACTGACTTATTATGCTTTAGGATGCTCTCGCAAATCATTCAAGCTATCGCAAAGTGTCATTTATTTACATGCCTGTGGCACACTCACTGGTCTGAGTGGTTTTTCATGCCTCGCTTCCATGGAAGCTGAAGCATGAAATAAATTTTACATGAGCTGAAGCTAATCTGCGGCAGGCTGATTAGGTGCTAAAAAGGGAGTAATTCACCAGATAATGAATACTGCTCGATAAAAATGTTCTGCAAATGTCAATGATGACGCATAATCCCTCAATAACTGTCACTTTTTTCTTCTTCTTTTCCTTTTTACCCCCATGGCTTTTAAGTCTCCTCCCTGTAATTCAGAAAAAAAATTGCGTGGCAAATGATGACAGTTGATGTCGACGTATGTATGAAAAAACACATTTATCATCCAGCAGGCAGCCGTTAGACATCAGCAGCAATCTCCCATCCATCTGCCTCAAAGGAAAAGCAATGACTTAAGTGTTTTACAATTTGTACCGCTGTGTACTGGATGTGTACTGCAGAGTAAGGTAGCAGCTTGTATGTTTCACACTGTTTATAATAGCTCTCCTTGCCATCCTAGAAATAATGAAGTAAACGAGACAGGGCGTCCTTACGTAGAACCCTCACAACAAAAAGGGGTTTCAAGCGTTTCAAAACAAAAGGAACAAAAGCTCAGCGGGAAGCAGGGAGAAGGAGGCTCTCTGCTGACCGAGAAAAGGTCCAGGTTACACCCCGTTATCTCCCCAGACACACTCGGCCACACACTCCCAAATCCAGGCAGCTTTGGTTGCTGTTGGTTGCCCATTGTCTGCTGGCGGTGAGGAGCTCAGGTGACATTATGACAGCAGCTATTGTGTGCCAGCACTGAGATGGGTGCCTTATAATGGACTGGCAAAGCAGAGCCAGCCCGTGGCTTTGCTGGGCTGTCAGGGGCGCTCCGTCGGCATGCATTGGCAGGGCAGATGTGACATTTAGCTGGCCGCTGCCCCTGCTGCTCCCTCCTTTTGAGCTGGAAGAGGAGATAATGACATGGCTCACTCTCCTGGTTGGAGAGCTGCACTGTGGGCCCCAATGTCATACGTGACCTTTAACATTTCGCGTCACAGTATTTGTCACTCTCATTTATCACTCGCTCACCTTGATGAATTTCCCCGCTCTCCTGTGGCCACAATCCGTCATCTCCTCGCTGGAGCTACGAATCGATATTGAAATGTCAACTTCTGCATTCTTGTCTGCGCTTCAGTGTTGTGATGCAGTCCACACGTGACGAGGGGAATTTTAATCAGCGATTCATAATTAAACAAAGAACAGCACAGCAAAGGCAGATAAGGCGATCGTGGGATTCGCTGAGAATGAGAAATGAAAACAACTCTCAGCCTCTTCAGTTTATCCTTGAATGTGGTACATCTGTACGAACAAGAAAATGAGACTCTCTGGACCTTGTGTACTGAATCTAATTGGTGCTTGTTGTTCTGTCGCATAATTGAAATGGGTCATTTAATGAGAACATTAGTAGCATGATTAATTTAAATCTTATTTTCTGACAGCAGAGTGGCTGATTAAACTGGCGCTGGCATTGTCTCTTACACGTAGGAGTGCAAAAGTATGTAAATTTGTCATTTTGTACAGATTGTTTGGGTCAGTATGCGAGAGCGTGAGCTGGAACATCACTCTCCAACCAGCTTCAAACAGAATAATTACTTAATGACATAAAATAAAAATGAAGAGGCTGAACTGATAAACAATGTGTGCTGACAAGGTTGAACTAAAGTTGGATATTTTTCTGCCAACACAGCAATAACAATAAAAGAATGAAAAATGCTCCACTTAGTGACACTTTTGAATTGAATGACTTTTGCTGTAAAACTTAAAGCCAATATTTCTTTAGTTTTCCTCTGCAACCCCATAACTGAGGTCCGAACCAAAATGTGGATTTTGTAACAGTTATAATACTGACACATCACACTGTTCTTTTCATTGAATTATCCAATTCCTTCTCCCAACTTCTTCTCCCAAATTCTCCACAAAGTAAATGTTAAATCTTATTAGAAGGTTCCTTCAATTTGTACCACTGGTGATCTGGAAACAAACAGGAGGATCTTGTGGCTCACTTCATTTGTTGTTCGCTGTGGAGTGTGCGCTCGTGGTAAACGAAGCCCTCTCAGTCATCAGCCAGAGCCTCCTCAGATCAGAGCGCGAGAAGATGAGTAGCTGATTCTCTTTATGAGATGTGTGCTCCTCTGGCAGGCACTGAAAGACAGAGAGGAGGTGGAGAGTGGCGGTGGAGGGGAGCTTATATACAAAATAGCTGAACAAAGTTTAGCTGCTGAGGCAGAGAGGGAGCTCTGAGAGCCACGGGGTGGCTTTGAATCAGATTCAAGCCGTGCTATCAGAGAAGTCAAGCAGCTCATTATTACATGAAGTGCATATTAAAGGGGGATTATAGACGTGAAAGTGGGCTCAAATGCTAATCCTCTTCAACAGGTGCACGAGTGTTGATTACGGGAATGTTATGAGAGGTTCATGAGAGTGTTTCTCACCGCTGCTGCAGATAGCATTTAAAAAGCTTTTTGTTCTTTTTATTCAGATATTCAGTTTTTAAATAAGATGTGCTTGCTACAGAACTCAAAAGCCACAGTCCCTAAAAAGAACGTTTGAAAATGCAAAAGTAAATTGGACTTTAGAAGAGGACAAGAAACTGTGAAAAAAAGCAGTTTCATCCATAAATCCACAGTTCTTCAGATGCGGGAGTGAATGCTGAGTCAGTGTGGATGACTTTTAAAGTGATCTTGGTCAGGATGTCTTTTAGTCACCTTCTTCTGTTTGGTTCCTAACCTGCACTCAGAGGCAACATAATCTCTCTGTAAAGATTATGTATCATTATCATTGGGTGATTATGGCAGACCGCAAGAGAAAAAGGGAAACCTTTTCGACAAAAGAGAGCTCAAGCTCAACAAGGGCAATCCTCTCCACTCTCCGGTTGTCATGGTAACTTATTAGACTCTGGGAGGGTTGCACATTTTTCAGTCTTATTGGCCTTTTTGCTCAGTTACATAGTATGTTTCACATTTGTATCTGTGCATGCAAGGAGTTTGCGCAGGATGTTCAGCCACACATTACAGATGACCTGTGCTCAGATGGTGTATCTTTATATGAACACCACCTTGGCTCCTTCATGCAGAATTATAGATTCCAGCAGAGCCCGCCTCCTGCCTTTAGGGACAAGCATGTAAATAAGGCTTGTATGTCTCAGACAAGCTGTTTCTACATTACCAATGCTGCCATTTCAGCGGCGGCACTTGCAGAGCACAGCAGGACAAATATTGCAAAAGCTGCCAGATGGTGGCCTAACTGATGCATTCATGCCATAGGGCATGCACTGGCACAGTGCAGTTGTACTTTGTCAGGGAGGGTGTTAAATACATGGGGAAACTCGTGGGAACAATTATGCTAAGAAGTACTAATGAATCAGTTGCATAATGGATCAAATTTTGAGCAAGTGCAAACAAATCTGTCAGAATAAAGGAAAATTTATTGAGCTCACGTACAGAAATGGACTTTTTAACAAATCTAGTTCTGTGTGCCAGTAATAGCCCAGTAACAGAGACCTTCTCCTGTAATCAGAGAAAATCAGCTAATATGAGTCAGTGCTGAGCTTGTGGTGTTGGCTGATATCCAGGTGATGTTGTGCCAGGTAAACACACACCTCCACCAGTCCTGACACAACAGCTTTCCCTAATCTATGGGATCACAATGCGAATTTATAGGACTCCCCTCTCAACTCCGCCCGCTACGTTATCTCACTTTGGACAGCTGGCTAACGGCAGTGCGGTTGCCATGGAGACACGCTCAGTTTCTGACAGAGAGAAATAAGACACAGAGCAGTTTTTATCATAAGAACGCTCAGAGATATATGGGAAACAATGGGAAAGGAAATTTCTGATACTTGCTCAAGGTCGGTTTTCTTCGTACAATACCAACAACTGCCTCTCACGTTTGAAGACGCAGAGCTGCGGGCAGATTTTTTACTGCCAGGAATGTCTTGCAGCTGTAAACTACATGTGACCTCTGTGAGACGAATACATTTCTGAGCAGTTTAACTGTTCTTCATTGTATGTTTTACCACTGACTAATCGCTTCACTGTTGGCTTGCCCGTAGACTCTGAAGTCTGCGCCTGAAAACAGCCACAAGGCACACTGCCCGGTTATTAGAAATAAAAATATACAAAAATGTTTTTTACAACCAAGAAATTAGGGCTCGCACAGATGGTTCATATTTCCTCTTGCCTTTGAACTTCCACTAAACCTCTTTCTCTCCCTCCTTCCTTTTCTTCCTCTTTCTGAATGACAGCCATTTGCAAACTAATGATGATTTGCAGTTTGATCCATAGACTAGTTAAAATTGTGTTTGGCGCGCTCAAACACTTGTTATCCATGTACTGTGTTGAAAACTGAGACACATTGTCACAGTATACTGTCTGTATTCAGGAAGTGATCCAGACTCTCTCTCCATCAGGGGAATGATGTAACCGGTTTAACCAATGCTTTTATTTTTCCACTTCAGACCAATAAAGAGGAACAGTAAACCCATTTTTCTAAGCTGCCATGTTACATACTTTATTTTTTGTGTTGATAATAAAGACCAAAAGTTGTTGCAACAGCTACATTTAAAAAAAGATGCATTCCAAGTTAAGATCTGAACAAAACCCTCTAACACTAACAACTTTTTAGACATCTCCACTGGTACAAATCTAGCAAATAATCAAAGAAAAATGTGGTGGGTGTGGGAGTGATGGGATCGAGGTGATGGATGGGAATAGTAGCACTGAGAGTAGCAGCGTGTCCACACCGAAGTACATCTCCTACTGATTGTGAAAATTGAGCCAGGCTGTCTGCTGTAAGATGTTGATTAGTTGCTAATCTCTCCTGGAGCGGAGCCATTAGTGATATAAAATCATGGCAGGAGAAGCTTTTAATTATTACAGAATTTAATGTTGAAAATTCCTGCCGTATCTGGCCAAAATACACTCGCAGTTTATAATTTATACACAGATCAAACTAAGGCAGTTTATTACAACAGATCCCATTAAGGTTATGTTGTAGGTTTTAGTGTGTATATAAGTATTATTATCATTATTATGATGATGACTACGAGAGGTGTTTCTGTTATGAAGCCTACCCTCCTGGACTGAAAAATAATTAAAACACCTCTTAGACATTAACTACACTACTACTTGACAATATTTAAACAAACACTTAGATGACTTAGATGGGCTTCCAGTGTAAACAATTTGCCACAGGAAAAGTTAATCTGTTACTGTTTTGATCATCAAATAATATTTCTAGAAATCTTTCCAGCAAAAATGCAAAATCTTTGCTTCACTGAGCTTTTCAAATGCCTGGTTTTACATGATAGTATATTGAATATTTATGTGTTTGTTCTGATGAGGGGATAAAATAACACTATATGATGTGGCCTTGTGCTCCAGGATATTGTGATGGGCTTGAATTTCACTACTTTTTGACGTGAAAAGAAAACCTCCAGCTTCTTTATTTTAACCAATCATTTTTGACTTACTATATAAATAAAAATCATTTTCAGAACTGCTTAGCTGCTCTGAACCTGTTGATTTACCCTAACCGCAGCATGATAATATTCCTTAATCCTCTTCTGTTCCATAAAGAATATTAAGAATAATAATAGCTGGTGAAGAGGGATTATTGATAAAAAGGAAGAAAAAGCAAGTTGGTTCACGCTGATGAAGTCACATGGAAGCTTCTCTGACTTTACCCAAATGTTCGTGACAGCTGCCTGAGCTCTTTCATTATAAACAGCATGGCGCAGGTGTCTGCCTCCTCTCTGATTCATCCTGGTAATAATCTCTCTGACTTGCTGCTATTTCCAGACTAATTGATGTCTGAAAAGCAAACCCGTCCAGGTCCTAGAATAGATCTGACTTCCACCCACTCATTTCGCAAAGAATCCAAAGTGGCATTTGTCCAGTGCTGCTGCTCTCCTGTCAGTACGGGTACAACGTATGACTACAGTATAGTACACTTGGATGAGTCACTAAAGCCATTTATGCATGTCACACACACACACACTCACGTATATTCATACAGGCACAAGGTCCCCCAGTGTGTTCAGCAACATGAAAATACCAACAGCAGTTGTGGACAATTTTGTGCAATCTCTGATTGCGAAAAACAGCAAAACAATTTTGACTGAGGCTCGACGGAGACCAAACTTTCTCTCGTGCTGTGAGCGTGATTTTCAGACTGTGTTCGACAGGCAATCCAGCAGGATGTGTGTCTGAACGAGGGCTTTCTCTGTGAGAGCACATGAAAGAGTGTTACAGGGGCAAAGGTGGGCTGGATAACAAGTGACTCTCCTGACCTCGCCTGCCGCCACTTCGGGCAAGTTCTCCCGTTATACCCTCACCTGCTCGTCTCTCACTCCAACCCCAACCTCCACCCCTGTCAACCTCTTATCCCTCTCTCTTTTTTCCCTCCCATCTGCGCCCAGAGTTAAAATGGTCAAAAATGGAGCACTCAAATTACAGTCTTGTAGAGCTTAAAATAACCAACAACTGTGTGTGTATGGAGGATGGTACTTTTTTTTTTTACGTCAGCCCTGCCATGGCAACTGGGCTTTGCCGGAGAGCATCTCCCCTTCTTCCTCAAACGCTTCTTTTCATTAACATCAAAAGGATACTGTCCACACCGATGCAGTAACTGTGCGCTGCTAATTGTGTTCCGTTTGTGGTGTGGTACGTAATAATCGAGAGTCCTAACATGCAAATTGTAGACGTACACGTGCAAACACAAATGCTCACTAGGGATAGCAGGTACTGACTCAAGAATTACATGCAAGCTTTATTTGCTCTCCCCTCCGCTCTCTCTTTCTTTACATGTACAATGCGCATCAGTGGCTCTGTTAACAAACCACTGTGTCAGTTATTGCAGATGAGAGCTAATTGAGGTTGCGTGAAATTGAAATTCAGTATTAAAGGAGACTGTTGCAGAGACAGAGCAGAAAGAGAGGAACGCTGTGCTTTTAATTATGACAGAACTGTGAGATTCCTTTAACATGCGGATAGAGGGCAATTTTCCGTCAAGTGCTGGATGTCTACGGATGCATTTCTGCTTCGTCAGCCTGGTGAGAAGCTCAGCATGTCACTGCAAACATTTCAGAGGAAGGAAAGTCTGTTGCTGTTTGACGGATGTTTGTGTGCCGTCAGGGACGTACTTAAGACTTGATTTAAGACTCGCTCAGTGCACCAAGACAAGTGCTATGATCCATAATTCTCTTTCTTCATCTGCAATAACTGATTTGGTGGCCACTTGAGGGCAATGTAACACTGATGTGTGTATATATACACATATATATATACATA
>JBAJHX010000081.1:7318917-7332847 GCA_037176925.1 Amniataba percoides | reverse complement strand
TAGATAGATAGATAGATAGATAGATAGATAGATAGATAGATAGATAGATAGATAGATAGATAGATAGATAGATTCAGGCAGCTATCAAGGACACTATTTTTAAGTAATCCAGGAATGGGTTGGCAGGATAAATGTAGAGAGTCTGTGCAGATCCGCTGAAATTTTTTTCCTTCCATCCTTTGGTACTTAAAGCTAGAGTATACTGATCCCTACAAATACAAGTTACGGTGTTTTTTTTGTTTCTTTTCCCCGGTATCAGAATTCCTGGATGAGTAGGGGTTTAGTATGTTCCTTTACAGTACTTACTTACTGCACTTTAATGATAGCAAAAATAAATGTCAATAAAAAGCATTTCTAACCTATAAAACTATTTCACTTATACCATAAACCTGGCAAATAAAGTTAGTTTTCTAGTTTTTTCTGGAGCTTTTAACCACTTCTGATGATGCTCTTCAGCAGATGGGAGTATGTACTGTGGTAACAGTGAAAAGCGACCAGATATTTATTTATTCAAGTATTACACTTAAGTACAATTTTTTGCTTTTTACTTTTTTTGCCTGCTACTCTACAAAGTACTTACCCTCAATTACAAATATTCTAGTTTTCCATTACATTCATACATTACACATACATTACATTTATAACTGCAGTTACCCATGAATATGCATAATGTATACTGTATGCATAATATGACATAATCATACAATATGATTAATTGACATAAAACACAAATACTCAAACAATATTACATATACAAAGTAGTTAATGATACAACATTTAGAACAGGATAATTCTACATTTTACTTTATATACCTCAAGTACATTTTACAGATGGTACATATGAACTTTAAGATAGAATATTTTTATTTGAATTATATGCATTTTCAAAGCGGATCTTTCACTTGTAACAGCTTTTTCATATTTTTTTGTAGTTTTACTTAAGAATCTCTGTAATTCTTCCACCACTGTACCAACATCATTTTACCAAAAAGAAGAGCTCAGTTTAACCCATAGTTAGCGTGCCAGTTTCACCGGTGAGAATTAACGGCTAATGTAGCATGAAGTAGAAGTACTGTTGCTATGGTTACTTGCAGTTTGCCTCGTGCACTGAATTAGGACAGTGGTTAAACTGCTGACTGAAACCACATTTGAGGGTTTCCTGTTATGCAATTTGAAGAGACACTCATTAAGAAGGTAAAAAAAAAGTATAATATAACATTTAATTCATAAGTCCAAAAACAGAAATGTAGTATTGTGTCCCTGTGGATGTGAATTGACAGAAAGTACACAAGGTTATATTTCATTTATCGAAGGTCTGGTCAGCGTCAACATTACATGACCTTCGATGAGTCACTCGGCAAATGGTATGTGACTTTAATCAGTATGATTGAGTATCAGGCTGAGCCAGACCTCAGGTCAACACACACAGATGATGCATGCACACGCACACACACACACACACCGTCATCACTCATCTGTGCAACACACCTGTTCATACACACTAGGTGAGATTACACACAAACATGCTGATAACATGAGACAAACGTACAGTATGTACTCACTGCACCTTGAAACAAGTCAATAATTCAGAAAAGGTTCGGTGAATCAATAGTTATGAATAATGCGGATCATCCATACAGCTTCAACACACTTCAGGATGTTGAGCTGCATTCATTTCTAGTACCTGCAACTCACAGTGCTTCCTTCGTAACAGAAGATTAGGCATCACTGAATCCCCTGTAGCGGATCTTTTTTTTTTTTTTACATTTGACAATCGGTGATTTCAGGTGCATGTGACTTTAATCAGTATTTATGTGTATCTTTACTTAAGTCTCAGTTTCATCATCTGTCATGAGCCCTTCCTTCAACTGTTCAGCCAAGGTGACTATTCACAAAAGAACAGAAAAAACATTACACCACTTCACAAGCAGGTGAGTTGAACAGTGAGTCTATTGCATGAAAAGCCTCTTTAAAGCCCAACTGTGCACCAATTGTGATTTTTCCAGGAAAATCACCAAGGTCATAAAAGAACAAATGTTGTATGCGTCATCAGTGGGCCATAAGTTCAGTCATCATTGTGTTGCTTCATTCAGGGGTAGGTGGTGACATTTATTTAAATGAAAATGTTAGCATGAGGTCTAACTGCTACTACTAGATCTCATTTCATTGTTGTTTGTCTCAATGGACTTACCCCTGATTTTTGCAGAAGAATAAATGTATATTTACTTTTGCTGTTTTGTAAGAATAAAAGATCGCTGTAATTAAAGTAGTGCAAGGACTATCTGTTCAAAGAGAAGGCCGAGCAATTCAAATCACTTTGTAATGCCATACTTGTCCACTTTTTGCTTTTTGTAAATACAGCAGAAGCATTATTGGAAACAAGAGCATCCCATAATATCCCATAATTGATCTAATAAGAGCCTGGGAAACAAGATATGGGTTTCAGATTTATTGCATCAAATTTATACTAAAACATTCTTAACTAAATTTCCCTTTAGTACATCAGCATGCTCCAGGCTTCGGTGCAGGAGCAGGCTCTGTGTGCGCAGAGGGATCTTGCAGTGCCGTCACACACACTGAGTTCAGAGGTCAGCTCATCAGTCATGAGGAGCGTGCTCCAAAGAGCCTCACTCACATCACCGTGATTTTATGCAGCTAGACATACTGTCACACACTCACACACACAAAGCCACGAAAACACACGAGGGGGTTCTCGAATGCGACTCAATAGCCATTTGATGTGATTGCACAAGGTCGTTAGACGGCTCTTATGCTGATTGACAATTAAAGTGCTGATCATTATTCCTTCTCTAATCAACAGCAATTTCAGAGACAAGAACTTTGCCACAGATGTCTACTCTTTGCTTATCTGTTCTTCTAAGTGTAACTGCACCGCCAGATTTTTTTAAGTCCATTTTACTATCTGGTTTCTTCTATTTCTTTAATAACTGACTGTGATCGTCATGTTAGACTTATTGTTTACTGTGGCAGATTAACCACTTGAAATTAAGTAATCCAGTCATTTTTAACACAAAAAATGTCTCCCAGAGGTAAACAAAAGCAAAAGTCTCATTCCTTGCTAACAGCTGTGTATATTTTCAGCTGTACCCACCTAATATAAGTTGATGCCAAAATTAGAGGAAATGCTATGGTCAAGCAACAGGGTGGTTAGATTTTCATTTTAATGTTTGCATTTTTAAACAGAACGTTTCATGATTTGGGGGTGAGGAACAGCTGAATTTGTAACATGACTAATAAAAGTTTATTATCAATTATAACACAGAAGCCAATTGGCTTGAACAGGGTGGATGTAGTTCATGCCTTTAGAAATAACTCGATTTTTCTCCTGAAAGTAAACGGGATGCTGCTAAAGCCTCGCATTCGCCACTTCAACATGCAGAGGAATGAAAAGGTTGTCAGGCCAGATGTGCCCAGTTATGATCTGTCGGGCTGAGATCGGTCAGTCAATGTTCAGGGGTGGTTACAAGTCAATGGTTTAGCAAGCATTTTGATTGATTGGCGGTATTACTTGTAAAAGCTTCACAAATATGAAACAGCCTATCATTTTAAATTCGATACACACCACCCACTATGAGCATTCCCTGGAGGTGGGGGGGTGTAAAGGTTCACAGCATGAGGAGGTTGGTGACAGTGTTGTGTTTACGGTTATCTATAAATGTGTCCGGCAGAGGCTGCAGTGTGATGACAGTGTTGTAGTTACAGAGCAAGTCTGAGACATGTGGTCCCCACAGCAACTGTGCATTGTGAGGCTGTGTCCCTGAGCCATCACGTGCTGACTCATTTGAAGTTCTTCTGGATAAGTATGCCTCTAAAAGCCTCAAATGTAAACATCATATAAATAGTCCTTTGCAGTCTTTGTGAGCCCCTTCCTGTAGAACGCCCTGTGCAGGATGTTCTTCACAGGCTCAATGGACATTGATGTTTGTGTCACTGAACCGAATACCATCTTAACACCTCAACTGCTCTTCTCCGTTGCAGACGCAGGCGGCTGTTACATTTGCGGAAAATCAAAGGGAGAGACAAAATCGGGCTCTGACAATACAAAACCTTGACTGCTGCCAGAACCAGATGACAGTGTATACTCTTTTTTTAGTCCTTTGGTAAACCGTACTCGAGGTTTCCATGGATTTTTGAATAAGTTATCATTTTTATGTAACTTTTAGGTTTACTTATAAGCACTTTTAGTAGCATTTCCAGCCACATTAGCAGCATGGCAATATGTCTGTTGGCTCTGTCCACCACAAGTCCAGACTGAAATATCTCAACAACTGCTGAATGTATGGCCATTACATTTTATATAGACAGTCATGGTTTGCAGAGGATCTGATTTTGGTGATCCCCAAACATTTCTAGTCATGCCACCATGGGAACAGAAATCGATCTATTCCTTGGTATGAATAATAATAACTTGATTTATGATGAAATACCTACCTAAATTAATGACATGCCTATCAGCCTCGACAGTACTTTCTGTGCAATGCTTACTAGCAAGCTAACATGCTGAAGTAAGATGGTGGACATTGGCATTGTATACGTTAGCAGACGTTAACTTTTAACTGAAACCTCAATTGAGAAAATAATTTATTCGTGTATAGATTCAAGCATCATTATCATAATGTCAAAATCATTGGTTTGTCAGTTTAAGATTTCTGTCTCTTTATTTTGTGTAAAAATATGCATTAACACACACTCCTTATAGAGATACACATTTTCTTTTAATACTTGTCAGGACATTGTGATAGTTTTAAATTAGTTGCCTGTTTCTACTTTAACGTGCTTTTACTCAACAAAATTCTAACATTCAAAGCAGAGACTATTTTCATAACTCAAACAATAACAAGAGATTTGAATTTAATTAATTTGACCGAGTGCCTGTCTTTTCCAGAATTGTCAAAATCTTTAAAAATGGAGGTCATTTTGTCGAAAGTTGGACCTCTTTTTCCTCTCAGAGAGCCTGCCAGTTACGACACGTCAGAGAGCCGTGAATCACCATCTGAGCCGAGGAGCCAGACTTCCAGGTGTGTTAGATTTGACTCGGGCAGACATAACAAAAGCCTCTTGCCACAAAGATTTGCAGTTTAATGTTGCCGTTCAACATTTTTGCGTTAATGCCAGAATGAGTTGTATTTCAACTTATCATCCCGGATGGTCTCTCCCACGCTGCTTCTCTGGTTTTAATTTGTGGTACCGCATTGCTGAAGCCATCAGTCGGGTTGGCATGATACGGGCGTCTGAGGCTTACTGGAGGTAAAGTATAAAGTCCTTGAAGTTCTACTCGACATAAAAGATGACGCCCGAATGATAACAACAACAACAAAAAAACCCTCACATGAATTGACGTCATTAAAAGCTTTGAGTGCAGCATTTGATTGTCTTTTTTAATTAGCCTTCGATTTCTTCTCTTTCTTTAACTTTACCGTTGGCAGAAAGATGAGAAGAGGTCAACTTAAGATAGCAAGAGTTCCTAATACCATCTCTGAACTCAAACACATTCTTATGTCTTTCCATTTATCTTGCATTGCCTTGACTCTAATTATGTTACTTTGTAATGACCGAGTAAAAGACCTGTCACAGGATCCTTTAAAGCCACTAATTTACATCCCTGCTGCTCATCAGTAAATCTACAGTCTCTACCAACTTTACGGCCTGCTGTCCTGAAGCACTGTTTTATTTTATTATCGATGATATAAAGAAAAGAAGTCGGTGGATCTGGCAGGGAGCAGAATTGATCCCAGTGCTGAGAATCCCTACATTGTTTTCTCACTAATTACCCTGGACTAAATCGACAGTGAAGGCATCAATCACCCCGAAAGACACGGTTTCACTTGAGGTGGAAAGCTATTAAACTTTGCATAAAAAAACAGCTTCATCTCAGGAGACGATTGTTGTAATAATGCATCATCATAATTCACAAAGAGAAAAGTAATTCCAGAGCTTTATGACGGCAATAACGCCTCGGCCGTGACGGTGACCATGACGAGAGACGGTTTGCTGTTTTGTTTTGGCCAAAAGTGGGGTTTGCGCATTAGGAGCATTGCAGATAATCACATAAATTCATTTTGAAAGCTTTCCCCCAAAAGCTCATGCAAAATTTACATGGACCTCCACTTTCATCAGCCTTTATCAGCTTGAGTGACGGCTGCTCTCCCCACTGAGGCTTCAGAGTGATTTCATGATAGGTGACGGTGCTCTGAAGCTTTCTTGTTTACACACAGACAAGGATGAAAAGAGCAGATATACTATTGACAGCTGGTAAATAATTGATGAAGCTGCTCTGTCTTCTGACTTTTCTCATGGCCTCTTCATCTTTTGAGTATGTTGTTTAAAAAAAAAAAAAAAGGTTTGCTCCAAAATGATTCAGTGTCATTTTTAAAAATGGACACTGATGGCCTACAAAGCATTCTGGATTTTGGAGCCATCCTTTTATAGATTATAGATTCTGTTCTTTTTTTTTTTTTTTTTTAAACAAAGCTATTTACATGGAAGTGATAAATAAGCCTATTTTAGCAGGCAGCCAGTTTAAAGAGGATCTAGACTGTAAAAGTCTCATAATTAGAGTATATACTGTAATAGTTTTAGTGCATTTTTTGTGAATAAAAATAATATAATTTTGTCATTTTTGACTCCATTATTTGCCCATGAAGCCAAGCATTTTATTTCATTTTAAAGTATATGAACTCCAACTTAGAATTATTCATGTGTTACCTACTCCTTTTTAAAGTAATTGATTTATTACTTAGTTTATAAAATATCAGAAAATACCTTTGCCAATTTCTGTTTTGGTCCTATTAAGCTTCTTTTTCCCCAGTAATCTCATTTGTAAATGACATTTAAGTTGAATTCACAGCAGATACAGTGCTCAGATGGAAGAAGAGCTGTGGATGTTCTTGTTGTTTTAACAGTACAAATGTCAGTAATGAAATGATGATGGTGGAACAGATAAAGTCACACCACAACTGACCTGAGTTCTGGTGACATGTTGAAAGTTAACAAAAGTCTGAAGTTTGGACAGAGGGACTGTGAGGGAGCAAAGCTATTTCAGTGTGATGCCAGGGCCGATTTGTCACTTCACATGCAGCAGGAGATGACAGGGTAGACGTACGACTGATTCACAGAAAACAAAACACAGTGGAGGTATGACTCAAAACCTGTCAGAGAGCCTTTCCACTTCTTCTGTGGTCCAAAAAGCTCAAAGCAGGAAAAGTGAACTCTGAGGTTTATACTTCTGACTCCAACAGAATCTCATAAAATCCATGCACCAAAGAATAATTTGATCTAAAAACACCATTTAAAGTTATATTCTGCACCAATGAAAGCTAATTTCTATGTGTGTAAATATGCATATAATCTCGCTTAGTAATTCCCTCCAGACGTTGATTTTGGTGAGAAAAGCAGCTGCTCAGCTCAGAACGAGTATTCAAAGAGGCTCATAAAAAGTATTGCCTGTTCAGCAGCATGTTAGTGTGTTCACTGGGTTTGTTTGTCTTTGGAGGAGGAAAAAAATGATTATCCTAATATTTTTCAGATGGCTGAACGGTTTATGATTGAATATTGTAATTGCTGATGTTAAGTGACACCCCATTGCTTTCAAGATGGGTTTACAGCGATGCAACAAGCAACACTACCTTTCAGGTAATTAGGAGGACACACTTGTCTGAATGAGGGAAGGCACACCGACAGCGACTCGTCACAGGATTAGCTAACAGAGAGATGATGTTGTGTCTGATCTTTTTTTTTTCCCCTGTGGGTGAGTGAAGGTGGACCAGCCTCCCCCTGGTGGAGGCCTGCTTCTTCCATCTGAAGAGCAACAATCAACTGCAACAACTAACAGCTCATTTGGGGAATTAAATGGCCAGATTCACTTTTCTTCTTTCTCTCTGACCTTTCTGAATTTAAGCAAAAGCAAAACAAAAAAAAAAGCAAAAAAAAGCACTTAAATGCCCAAAAGTGGCATTTGATGATTGGTCGAGTCATTAGAAAGCAGCAGGACACAAGTTTCTATTAGCAGCATCCGTCTCAAAACCAGAGGACATGCAATGACTTGCAGGGATTTGCACAATTCCCCATGCCTCCTCTGACCTCTATCTAGTGCGCTTAAGCAGGGCCCCTGAGAAATGCTTGACAACAACATTCACTTGCGTCGCTGCCATGGGACTACACAGCATCAGCTGCAGGACGCTAATTCATAGCTGGGCTACATTTTGCATAAGGACCAAAATTCATTTTAAAACCACCACTACAATTAAAGATCACCAAGCTCTGAGAGGCCTGGGCTGTAAAAGGAAAAGGGAAAGAAAAATACAGACAAGCCTTTTCAAAAAGTAATTTCCTTTTCTTTCCACTTGGACCATATAATACAAAGCTAAGCTGAAATCTTTTTTTTTTTTTTTTTTTTTTTAGATTGAAAGTCACATCTGTATCAAATACCCTGCAGGTTTAATGGTGGACCGTGTAAGCTGATCCTCCACATTTATGGAGCCTCCTAAAAAGATTCAAAGAAATCTCCTGGAGCTTGGCTAAAAGGAGGAAAGGCCACGCTAGACAGAATAAAACCTATCATGTGGATCTCTCAAAGGAGGGAGAAACATTAACAGAAACAGAAAATGGAACGGGAGAAGATCATTTTAATTCCATCTGTAAGGAGATAAGGAGATATAGGTACAAGATGCCATTTGTATTATTAATGAGCTCGGCTGTGTGAAGATCATTCGAGAAAGGAGCTCGTCGGGAACACCTCAGCCTGCTCTCCAGTTCACAGGAGATCACACAAGGGTGAAACGCCCACCTTCGTCCAGTCAAAAAGTGACATATTTACAGTACGAAAGAAATCAGTTTACTTGGTGTCTGATACAGTCAACGAAGGAATTATCTTGTGACTAAGTGCCGCCAGCAAACAATCCACACTGCTTCCCTGCTTTGCATTCATTTATCATGACCTCATTTCCCGAGTACATTTCAAGCCACTCAATATTTCATAAGAGTTGTAAGGAAAATGTGTAATATTTACTATCTGGCACTGCGGGTGAACAATCCATATAAAACCAGCAATCCTGGCAAGAATTTCATCACAGTTCTTTTCTGTGACAAATAAAATGATCCTTTATGGATTGCTGATGGTTTCCTGGTTATTTTCACATTTGTTGTTTTTGGTTCACATGCAGTGCAGACATAGTAAGATTCATCTCACTCTGTCAAGTGTTTGTATTTGCACTGCAGGTCACATAGAGCAAACAGCACAAAGGACGGCATGTGTATGATTTTGCTGGACTGGTAATAACTGTGAGCTATACGAGTAGTTCCAGGTCTTCTTCACTCTGCAGACACACAAACACACACACGCACATTATATCACTTCTGTGCATACCTCCTCCTGGCTGAACATCATACAGTTCAATCCCAACACAACCTGCCTGAGGCCTCCCTGTTGGAGAGACTGGCTCTTATCAGAGCTCCCTCCTCCTGCTGCATGTGGCCATGTGTCCTGCAGCATCACCCGCCAGCCGAGACGCCATAATACCCACAGTGCTCCACGGGGGCGCCTCTTGCTCGCCCGGTCAGCGGGCGAACGTGCAGCGTCAAGATGACGCGGCCATATGCTCGCACCCTTCATTTCCCTGCTCCTGAGAGATTCTCCCATCACTTCATCTGTGGTGTGATCGACGATTTCTGTCATTTTGCCTGTGGTGTGCGTGTCTGTCTGTATGATTCATGCTATTTTGACACTTTATCAACATAATCGAGGAAACTGTCAGCTTGGCCCCTGATTCACCTTTCACTGATGTGTGTGCCCCGATTGATCCACCGTTTCTTGTGTGTTTTGGACAGAGTGTGCTACACTCTCCAGGGAGACACTTAAGCTCTCTGCTGCCATGTCACATCAGCAATCGTAGGAGCAGAGAAGAAAGGCAGAGCATCACAGATATGGCACATCACATACGCACAGGCTGTGCTGACTCTTGCAGGACCAAGTCACCAGTAACAACACTGGTACGTCTTTGTGCCCATAAATATTACAAAAACCAACAGTTCCTTCCAGCCAACCATTTAGTGACGTCAAGACAAAAATTAAATTTCAATTTTAACAGAACTTGATGATCATCCAAAAACGTTGATGAAGACAGAAGGGAGGTGGGCATAAAGTGCCACATTTCCCATAGTGCCCTTGAGCAAGCCAGGCTGCTCTTTGGTGGCATATTTAACCAGTGCCAATGTTTATAGGCAAAAGCAATTGAGCTGCACATGTTGATGTTATAAAATGGTGAAAAGATGCCAGCTTCTTGTAGCTCAGACTGACATCTTTTCAGTATTTTGTTTTGTCAGATAAACAGTCAGAAACTCAAAGTTGGTACATTTCCAGATATGTTAAAAGCCGCAAATCACACATTTGAGAAGTTGGGAGCAACAAAATAGGGCATTTTACTTGAGTCAATCACTTTTCTGGTCAGCCAATCGATGAACTAATTGCTTCAGCACTGATGCAGCTGCCAGGAACTCCCTCAAACTTCACTCCATTTCTGTTTCCATTTTTTTCACTTTTCAAAGAAGCAGAGGGATTGGAGTGCAGCGAACCTTGAGACAACCACTGCCCACATCTTCCAACCACCCAGCCAGAAGAAATGCACTCACAATGTATATACCGTCTCCTGCATGTATAGTCATAGATGGATAAATGTAACTGTATCTTGTTTTTTATGCTCTTGTAGTTCAAATATTTGTATATACATACATACATACATATATACACACAGATAATGTGTGCAGCCTATATATATATTTGTGTGTACGACTCATTTCATGGTGCAACCCTGCGTTCTACAATGCATGTACCTTGATTAAAACAGGGCTGCAACTACCAATTATCAACATCATTCTGTATAAATCATCAGAAATAAGAAACTCAAAGAAGAAAAGCATTAAATAAACAAATAGTTCGAGCTGTACAACACTGCATCACTGGTGCTGTTGTTTCTCACAGTATTCTGTTCTTCTTTCATTTCATTTTTCAAATACTCTCAGATCACCACCACAATGCACATGTGCTGCATGAACACACTTTTCATTTCCCCCCTGCGAGTACAAGCCACACAGTTTTCTCTTCAGTTTAGCATGTGTTTGTGTTCTTACTGCATGTATGCAAATTGCAGCTGGATCTGGTGAATAAGCTGACCGCCTCTGTTTGTTTGTTTGTCTGTCTGTGCAGTGTGTTTACAAAACTAAATTGCGGCGCATTCCTTGTCAGTGGAACAACCTCTGGACAGTGTTGGGGGAGAGGAGATTAGATTAACTGTCACTAGGATGCTAATAAATGAACAGACAAGGAACAGAGAGAGAGATTGTTTTTGAGAGAGAGAGAGAGAGAGAGAGAGAGAGAGAGAGAGAGAGAGAGAGAGAGTATTTTAAAAAGGCATAAAAACGCAGGGTTATTTCACTCGTGCGGGAAGTTGAGCGGAGAACTAACAGGAAGTCTTTTCCCTCCAGAGGAAACCAAGTCTCGTTACTGTAAAAGCAACCTGACCTTGTGGCTTCTGTCGGGAAGGAATGCATGCAGAGGAGACAGACAGAGAGATAAACAGGAGCTCACACAGTGTAGAGGATCACCCTCCGGTGCACACACAAGCGCTCTCTCCCTCCCTCTCTCACTTTCTCTCTCACTCGCCCACTTACTTAGTATCGTTTCATCTCTCTCTCTCCCTCTCTCTCTCTCTCTCTCTCCCTCACACACACACTCTCAGTCGCTGGGCTCTGACGGATGGGGATACACTGCCAAGGAGGACTTAGGGGCGAGAAGAGTGTGTTTCTTTTCTTCTCTGGTGTGTTTTCCTTCTCTTCCGCCTGGCTTCCCTCATGAGCTGTTAATTCCAACCCCTCTGGTCCCGAGGATGAGGAGGATCTATTTGTGAGGAAGGCACAACAAAAGGAGAGGAAACAAGGAGCAACAGGGTGGTAAATTCTGCAAGCCGGGGTGAGCAAGAAGATCTTTTTCTACAAGCCCGAGCAAGGTTAGTGGGGAGAGCTGCTTATCATTAAAACAAACAGTGCCTGCTGTTATTGTTACACCCTCTGTTCTTTACTTTATCTTTCACAAGACATTTCCTATTCACACGCTTGTCATCCCTCAGTGTCTATGAAGGCTTAAATTAAATGTCCTCATAGAGCAGTTTTCTAAATTGTTTTCTTCTAAAAAAATTAAAAGTCCTTTCGTTTTCGTTTCATTTTAGAGATATTTCTCTCTCAAAGAGGAAGTCTCCAGGCTGAAGTTTCACTCTAGGTCAGCGCAGCTGGGTAATTTCCCAAAGGTGTACAGTTTCTCAGGTGGAGTCTCTCCTCTGGCGAGGTAGCAGAGGAGTGAGCTGCAGGAAAAGGCGAGGACAGCTCGCTCTCATCGGCGCTCCGCAGCCGTCACTTTACACAGGAGGCAATTAAGCGAGATTGGCAGCCGACGCTGCCGGTAACTTGGAAACAGGCGTGTGGGAGACGAGCGGTGGCACATGATAGGATTTAGGGGAGAGAGGTGCAGAGGAGGAAGGAGGTTCCCTTTGTTCATTCACACAAAAGCGTGCTTCTCTGTGAAAAAAGCTCCTGCTCTCATCTGTGTGTCTGTGGGGCAGCAGTTGTAAGCTTTTGTGATTTTTAACATGACAGCAAACCTTGCTCGAGCGTGTGTACATGTGCACAGAAAGTGTCTTTCAGTTCCGGGGGGTGGGGGGGGGGGGCGTGTAGTATCTGTGTGCATTACCACAATTCACACTTCAAGCCAGTCAGACAATGGGAGAAAAGGAAAAATAAAAAATAAAAACACAGCCGCCTCCTTTGAAAATGTGCCATACCTGGATAAACCATTGTGCAATTTTTCTAATGAATGGATGAGCAGTTGTGTAATTCACACAATAAATGAGCTCCTGAGGGAATCTGCCTTTGTTAAAGTTGCATTTATTAACAGTATGTTATTGAAAGAAAAAAACTCCTTGAAACCAATAAAGACCTATTCTGCTCATTATTTGTCTTAAAGCCTTCTCGCGGCTATTTTTTCAGCATGGTTAAGATAAGTGGACGCCGAGATTGGCCCTTGGCTCCTAGTAACAAAGGCCTCTGACGCAGGTGAAGTGGGTTTTTTTTTAAAGATTCAGGTAGGAAAAGGAGGGGGGGGAGCGTTTTGATTAAAAATGTATTAAAGCAAAGGACGGGGAACAGAGAGTATCGTGTTCTCAGAGTAAACACAGGTGGAGTCACGTAGGGCAATTACTCTGAACTGTGTGTGTTTTGACACAAAAGGGGAGAGATACTGCCTAAGCCTAAGCCTTACCGCCCATTTGTTTCAGTGACAGCAGAGTGTTGGTCCACATTCAGCAGGATGTGTTTATACAAAAACCTCTAAAGTGAAGAATTTCCATAAAAAAAAGGTCATTCAGCAGCAGATTGGCGCAGTGATCGTCCTCTGCGCTTTGTGTTTAGTCTGGACTTCCCTTGTTTTCAGCACCTCCAGAGGAGTGACCGAGCATAAGCGAGGTCAGGACGGTTGGGTCCGGCCATCAGTCATCAGTTGCACAGCGTTTCCTGTGTCACCTTGTCTCAGCCTCACAGGGACAGTTAGAGTGAGTCCATCAGTGGCTCGCTGACTTTCCTTACTAGGATGTGTCATTGACATTAAGTTAATGTCTGCCTGCACACAGTAATTCGCACACACAGTATACACACTCACATCCTGTCCACCCCTCCCCAGGCATATACACCAAAGCAGAACAACACATACAGGAGGCCTACACAACACACAAACACACATACACACACACACACACACACACACACCGTGGGAGGCGGAGCGGGGAGAGGCATCGTGACCGGTGGCTTGGCAGAAGCCCTGAAGGTGAAAATTTGGAGTGAGGAGCATTTCAAATTCAGAACAGATGAT
>JBAJHX010000081.1:7253524-7318817 GCA_037176925.1 Amniataba percoides | reverse complement strand
TCGTGACCGGTGGCTTGGCAGAAGCCCTGAAGGTGAAAATTTGGAGTGAGGAGCATTTCAAATTCAGAACAGATGATCAAACTGGTGTCTGAGCTGCGAACTAGCTGGCGGCACCAGATGCAGACAATCTTTTGGCAGAGGAAGAGTTTTTGGTGCCTGAATCTCAAAACATAAAAGTCAGAGGCGTGGAGCCGAAATTAATACGACTGTGGTATCATCATCTCACGGATGGTGGTTCTTATCACGGTCCAGATGAGACCCCAAAAAAAAAAAAAAAAAAAAAAATAGACCCCCAGCTATACCAAGCAGCATTTTCTCCACAACTATCCTCTCTGCAGCACCTTATCCAGTCGTATATCTAGAAGTATCAGAGTGCGGACAGAGGAGATTATTTAGGAGTGAGAACAGACTGAAACTGTGTCCCAGAGTCTATCTTTGGTCATGGTGAGACTGAAGTGTGTCCTCAGTTTATCACACACAAACAGAGGAGAGGTTTTGACTGGGAATTCAACATTTTCTCAGCCAAGCGTATGTGTATTCCCAAATTTCACTGAGTAATACGCTGAGCTAATTATCTAATAAACACTGCCATCCCACTAAAATCTGCTCTTACAAGCTCTCCGTCACTTCTCCACAAAGGCTTCACTCAGCTTTTCATTTGAATTCATAACTCTTAAATAAAGATTTTCTTTGTGACCCAGACACACCCACATATCAAAATGTGCCCTGGTTTAGTGTGCCACCTGTTATTGGCCACAAGGGGCAGAGAGGCTGACCACGAACCGCTGAGGCTGTTTACTCACTGGATTACTTTGATTCAGAACCCGTGACTTTGATTGCCTGTTCCCTCCTGCTAACCCTTTTCAAAGCTTGTTTGCTCTTTTATTTGACTGCTGTTCTGACCTGCGGTTGGTCTGAGTTGTTTGGTTTTGTTTTTTGTTTTTTTTCTTAATCAAACCTGCTGCTGCAAATCACGTTGGCACTCGTTTGACTTGCACAGGTAAAATGAGGAATGATCTAACCCAAGACGTGCAGGTCAGAATGCCTTTACCACTATTTATGAAAGAAAGCTATCCTCAGTGCTGCAAGGAATGATGATTTTCCTTATCAATTAACCTCTGGATTATTCTGTCCATTATCAATTCTTTGTTAGGAACCAAAATAAGTCATAAAAATAATGAAAGAAGCCAAGATTGAGTCTTAGTCTTAAGTCTAAGTTGTCTGTTAAGTCCAGCAAACAGTCACAAACCTAATGATCTACAGTTAACCATCATATGCAGCAGAAAGAAATCCCAGCATTTTAGAAGCTGCAACAAGCAAATGTTTGATATCCATTGCTTAATGAATCAACTACTAAATTGTTGGCATTTAATTTTATGAGAATCAAGCAATTGATTACTTTGACTCTTTGTAGTAAATATAATTTGGCATTTAGTTGGATTTGTACAGATTTATCTAGTCTAGTCAGGCATTTGGTATGCGGCTGTTTATCTGATAACAAGGTAAAAATGCATCCAATGACGCAAAAGTTTTCTTCCACCAGAAGTCAGGATCTTTGCCCCTGAAGAAATATTTCTTCTAATGCTGACTGTAGGGATTCGGGTTCTTTAGAGCATCACCCTTTACTATTTCATAAAACTGAGATCCAACGTAGGTCAAAATTCAGCTGAAAAAAAATCTAAAAGTGCAGCAGAGAGATACCTCTGTTTGCACATCTGAACAGAACAAAGGCTTTTTTTTTTATCTGACTTTCTGAGTGCACCGGATCATATTGAACAGCTTCCAACTGAGAGTGTAACTCATTAATAACATCAACAGCAGCAATGGCAGCCAAATAATTACATTCTCCAACCCAAAATAAACAGCAGCATGTAGTCACTCAGTGTGCACAGAAGTGTCTCGTTTTCTGATCTGCAGTGCAGAAAACTCTGCATTCATTTGGTTTATCTGGTCTGTCATCGTGACATCTCTCTCCCCCGGGTTCACACCAAGTTCCCCTGCCCTGGGTGTGTGTGTGGGTGGGTGGGAGTACAGTGTGTGTGTGTGTGTGTGAGTGTGTGTGTGCGCTTTACTTCATGAGCTTGTTAAAAAGGCAGAGTTAGAAATAAAGGAAGTGTGTATAGTTTGCATGTGCATGTGTTTACAGCTCTGTTGCTGAAGAAATAAGTATGTATGTGTCTATAACTGTGTGTGTGTCTTAAGGTTTTGTGTGTGAGCAAACAGGCAAGCGAGAGAGAGAGAGAGAGAGAGAGAGAGAGAGAGAGAGAGAGAGAGAGAGAGAGAGAGAGAGGCAGACAGAAGCAGACTCCTTGATGAAGCATTGACGTTGCCTTTGATGCCAGCTTCCCCTCCGTATCAGATTCCACCGAACAGATGATAATCAAGCAGGGGCCTGTAGAGCGACTCACACTCTTGTTACCACTCAAACACACACACACACATACACACACAGTCACACACACTGTCTCTATTCATCAGCTGTAAGCGCTCGCTCTCCCTCCATGTGGCTGCCGTGTACTTCAATGCTGTAACCATTAGATGCCAGAGGCGGAAAGCCAGCCCGCACTTTGTCCCATTATACTGTCAATGCTAATATCAGTAGCACGCTCAACGTGGTACTTCCATGCATCCTGGCCCCTTTAGGGCGTACTGTAACACTTGTGTTCTCAACAGCCACGCAAGTCAAAACACAAACGCTGCCTGCATTTCTTTACTCTCTGCTTGTTTGCAGCTGATAAAATAGCCCATTAAATGTTTTCATTATATCTAAATGTCAATATGGTGAGATGCACTTATCTTTCACCTTCCCCTTCAGTTTGTGTATGTAGATTGCTTTGAGCTTTGTTAATGCATTTTTTTTGGGGGGGGGGTGATGATAATGGTGGTGACTGGTGTTTATTGGCATCAAAAAGGCATTTCCTCGTTTTGTGCAGCAACTGAAATGAGAGGAAGGAGCTGAAGGAATAATCAAATAACAAACAAGCTGTTGAAATTCAGACACAGGTTCACCCACTGGCTGTTTTGAATATTAATGCACTGTTTGCTGTGTATGTGTTTGTGTGCGTGAGAGAGAAAAGAACACGAAAAGGGAGGAAAAATTACATCGATTCAGACTCCTTTGAGGCTTCTGTAGTATTGACCCTCCTGAAACGGTTAAATCACGCATGAATGATCATTGTTGAGAAGAAAAAAATATTAATACTTGAGGGAAATCAAGAGGTTGGGCAAATATTTACTGGGCTGGCCCCATTATTCAAATCCGTATTAATGTGTACTGTTCATTTCCATGCATGGATAATAAGCTCCATCTGTATATTGTACTCATTTCAGTGAAAACGGTTCTGAAAAACCTTAATTGAGAGAGGAAGTTCAGGGGTCTTTTCTCAAGGGGGATCTGGAAAACAGAAAAGACTAAACATAACAATAATATTGACATATTGATGTTTAAATCTTTATGCATGACCACACTCTTTTCTCATTGACCCCACTCAATTCTCATTATTTTCTGTAACACTGTCTGACCTGTGACCAGAGCAGCTATTCAACGTGGCCTCCTCTTCAACTAATGTTTAACCTCCAGTTGACTTGTCCCACCGGACCACATCATAGATCTGTTTTAGGCAACCAGGAATGAATGGACACCAGATTCAAAGATCCAAATTCTACTTTATAAACACAGAACAAAAAACTATACTCTTGTAAATGTTTTGTACAAGTAATAGTTCAAGCTTTTATATAGTACATAGTATACAACTATAATATGCGGTAATCTCCATTGAAAGCAAAATATCCAATCTCTTGAGATGATGATATGTTTTGCAGGTAAAATTTAAGCGGTCAAAGAAATGTAGTGGAGTAGAAGTTTAAAGCAGAAGCAAATTTAAAATACTCTGTCACCTCAAATTTGTTATAAGTACAGTACAAGTAAATAGTAAGCTGCATCACTGGAGGCATTGTTAAGATAAATGAAGCTTTGTTTGTCTTTGAACAGATTTTAATCTCTTAAATGCAAATCGACTGTGTCACAGAGCTCACAGGTTTATTTCATTTGAAAGCAGTAAACAAAGCTGTGTAGAAATAGTCAAAGTTTTACTTTCTATTTTGTCAAACAGGCGTGTGTTTTCCTGCACAATCGCACAGATTTAGATTCACTCAGTCATATCACTTCACTTTTAGAGTTTTACAGCACCAGAAGGTATCAGATGCTTCAATTCACAAGTAAAATGTGTTTTTAGTACAGTACTGTATGCACTGTATTTGCAACTCCACAGGACATAGGAGGAGTCTTAGTTTGTAAAATCACAGCAGAGGTAGCACAACAACATCGATACAATCACTGAATAAGCTTTATGCCACCAAACACAAAGCAGATGGCTTCTATATAAAGCTTCACGGCTGACTAGCCGAGCTCGCTGAGGTGGACGTGAGTGACAGTGGAGATGTACGGACGGTGGCTGAAGAGTTAAACGTCGATGTCAGACAGCGGCTGTTGATTACAGAGCCGGGGGTGCAGTAGAGCTTCTGTCACTTTGGCTCAGCCTTGCAATGTAGCGCAAAAGCTTTTATCACCGGATAAAAGGAGCATGCCAAAGTAACGGCTTAAATGCATCTACAGTGTCAACAAGAAGTGGCAAGTGAGAAGACCAAAGAAACAGCTGGGCATGCAACCTCAGGATTAACATTTAAGATGCTCGCTTTATTCTCATAATTACTTGATTTAAGTGATAAAATTCATCTTTATTTTGTGTCAAACTCAGACACTGAGTCATCGGATTTGCGTGTCGGGCAGTTTATTTCGAGCAAAGTTTATTCTTGATCTAAAGGAACAGCACATATATAACAAGTTAATTTTAGTCCTGTTTTTGGTTGACTCCTGAGGGAAATATCTGACTCTTCTTCTTCTAAAAGCTCCACTGTCTTCTCCAACTAGTTGCTAATTTATCTGTCTGCTGTTTAGTGCTGAGCCGATAATGTACAGAAGGATTTTTGCACTTTTTCCCTGAGAACAGCAGCACGCTGCATCAAGGAAATGACATTACATCAGTGAAAGTGAACAAAAACAGTGAAGTTGTGGGCTGGACAGCTTAACAATGAGCTGAAACTCGTTATGAAGCTCCATAAAGCCAAAGGGAAGCTACGGATTCAGGTGATAATATAATTTGATACACAGTGTTATTATGAAATATCGATTATAGCTACTTTAAGAATGTAATTTCACTTTTTATGTCTGAGCCCACTCTGTTTGCTTTTGAAGACAAGCGTTTTAGTGGATCTCTGAGTTGAAATTCTTTCTATTATTTTCAGCATATTCACATTTTAGATTTTGCTTTTTTTTGTTTGTATTTTGTTCATCGTAATTTATATACTGAGTGAGTTACAACTTAACTTTAAACCTGAACTTTTATTACAAAAAATTATATAGTGAAGCAATTCATCCTCCTTAGTCTAATTGATTACTGACACAGGGGTTCTTCACCCTCACCAAAAACAATACATTACGTTGTGTTTCATCTTTTCACTGGTGCTGGACCTCATTGTTGAAAGAAACCATACAGATGCTACCGTTGGTACGCGGCAGGAATGAGCATGATTGTGGATAAGAACTGTGTGTGTCTTCGGGCTTTTCTCTCATAAATCAGCCACTGCATTGGAAAATCCACATTACATGGGGGTGTAAACTCAGCATATGTGTGTGTGAGCATCTGTCTATGTTGTGGCATCAAACATATATGTGCCCACTGTACTGACAGAGATAATACGTTATATAAAGACTTGCTATAATCCACAAGTCATTATGGGTTCAAATGACTGTAATTTTTGATTCACCATGTAATGTAATGGCTCACTATAATCCCTCTCTCCAATAATGACTAATAATTTAAATAGACATGATAATAATGTCCAATTATTATCGGTGAATAACAGCAGGTAACTCTGCTATTGCTCATTCTGATAATAAAAAAAATTCATTCCACAGTCACAGAAATCTTCTCCAAAGGAACCTTTTCAGTGGAGACTTCAGAGCATTTAGCACAAATTTATAATATCAGAGCTTAGAGCTGAACTCGCTGGCATTCGGGGAGCATTTCAGGACATAATAGGAAGTTATTATTCACAGAAGATCCGCCAAACTTATGCAGTTCACCCTCCGTGGGTCAAAACCGGGACAGGCTCATTAATGAGGTGCAATCCCACCACGATGGCCAGTCAACCAACACTTCCAATAATGATTGCTGGAACAGCCCACAAACGGTTCCTTGCATTTTAAGGTTTTTCTAACAGGCCGTATAAACCGGCTGCCAAAACACCATTAGCGTTTGGATGTGGAGCAGCATGGAGTATTATCCGTTCCCATACTAGGTATTCTTGGCAGTACAGCGTGAGGTCGTCCGTGACCATTGCCCCCGGTAACCTCTGGGATGCTCAAGGTGTATCTGTTGTGGTTATATTTAGAATAAGTTGCCTGGGGAGCGTTAAAGCAGACTTAAGACAGATTTTAGTTTGAGCAGTGTTTATCTGACGGTAAGCTATCACTGTTATCTGTGTTCACTTTGCCACTTTTAGATCTGACACACTCATAAAAGATGCTTTTCAAAATCTTTATTGCTATTAATATTTTCAGGCAGTGAGGCAAAATAACACTTGTAAAGAAACACGGTCTGTAGGTAGGTTACATCTTATCGGCACATATTCAGTATTTGGTCCAATCTTCCTGTATTTTACATATACTCACATCACAGGTAAATCTCGAAACAGCTCAAACAGGTTTTCCTTTGTTAGAGGGGTTTGCCTGCAGCCATTCTTTTTTGATAGGTTTCTTCCTAGCAGCCAAGTATTTTATAAAGAGCTATTCATCCTGTGCCATACCTTTATCCAGGACTTAGCCCAGGTAAAATTTGTAATCCAAAAATGTTTTAATGTTATTCTAATATTGTTATTTTTTCTTTAGTACTTTCTTGCCAATATGGAAAAAAATGAAAGGGAAAGAAGCTCTTTGTATAAATTTAGATTTTGGAGTCAGGAAGGGTAAGATTTCTGGTTCGTAACCAAACCAAAGACAAAGTACGCCTCAGATTAGTGCTTTTACTATTTCTGGCTTGTTTAATGTTGGTTTATTAGTATTAAATACCGTGAGATAACTCTTGGATCGCACAGGATATTATATCTTTCCAGAGAGCCAACTTTTGGTTAAGTGTTGCCTCACAACCATGGTGGTCTGTGGAAACCTAGTACATGAATGCAAGCCAACGGGGAAAACAACAAAGATTACAAAGCGGCTGTGTTTCAGCTGCAGTTTTGTCATGCGTTACTGTCCCATGTCGTGATTTTCTCTTTCTTCATTTTTGAAATTCCCACCGGGCTATTTGTCTGCGGGTTGAAGCTATTTTAAATCCAGGGTCAGGCGGATGATGAAGGGGGAACATTTCCAAGAGAAACCAACTGCGCCCAGAGTGGGGTGTTAAAGCAAATCCAAACAAACAATGCTGGCTTGTGTCTGGGAGATACTGTCGTGTCTGTCTGCATCACAGACACCAAATAGTCCACGGGATATGTCTCCCAAACCCCGGAGCCAAAACAAGTCCGGTTATTCTGCGTGAGTCACAGTCCTGCTACCAAAGAAAACTGAATTTGAGTGCCAAAGCGCTGATGTGTTGACAGATGAGGCCTCCGCGTAGCCTGCAGGCAGCTCAAACCTTGATGGAACTGCAAGTGTTGGGAGCTGCAGTGGAACAATTCCTGGAAGGCTTTCTGTGGCCCTGAAAGTGACTTAACTGCGACAGCTACTGTATCTCTGTGACATTTCACAGTCAAACTCAACAACGCCCAGTCCTCTGAGCCGCCTGATCAAAGCAAATCGCTAAATAGTAGAGATGCTGCTCAGGGACGGCAAACTCAATCACAAGGAGCGCTCTGACTAAAGCTTACGTTCACTTTCTTTGTTGACAACTTTTTGGATGAATTGTCTGAAATATGTGACACCCTGAACAGCGACTAAACAGACCTTGAGGTGCTGTTTCCAAAGTCATAAACTAACTTTCACTCTCAACTTTTACAGTAACACGGCAAGGCATGGTATGGCCTTACTTTGAAGAAATTAAGTTAAAAAAAAAAAACATATGTAGATATGTCAATTTATACCCTCGAAATGTTCTTGTGAGTGCCTGACTTTTGTCAACTAGATTATTAGTTTACAATAGAAATGCAGGAAATCTTACCATCTGAGAACCTGAAACCAGAGAATGTGAGAAAAGTGAATCAATAATTAATCATAAATATTGTTGTAGATTGTCAAAAGTTCAATTACTCTACTAATAGCTTGAGCTGATCGAAAGAGACAGTTTTAACAGGTTAAACCTTTGTAGCTGCTATTCCTGCCATTTAATGAAGGTTTTATCAGTAACCTTAAGTACTGTCTCTCATGTAACATCAAGTGAGCTGAATTCATCCATACTGAATCACATGGAAGCATTGTAGACCTGCATGATATTAAATGGGGCTCCAAACATTTTCATCCCCCAGCTGACTTTGAGACCTTGCTTGTATAATGAATTCAACTTATTAGACTCCTGTAGCTGTCTCATTAGTTGTCTCTCTCTCACTGCATGCATATATTTACTGCTAAGCCAAAATAAATGGAGAAAAAATTGCCCTGTTAATTTCTGATTTGGTCAAGAATAGACGTTCTCCCATCAGATACTAGGTCACACTAATCACTGAGGTATTTTGATGGGTTGTAATTACTCCTTTCACCGTTTCTGTATGTGGTTAAAACTTAAGGAGACATCTTTCCCATCACCTCCATAGTCAGTTATGCTGGTTGAAATAAGGCTGGAGCAGTGTAGCAATGTAAAATGAGAAACGCTGCTGATGAAGGTTTATTTCCAGATGGATACTGATAATGCACTCTGCAGAAATCAAGTAAAGGTCTTACAATGTGATGCTGCGCTGCCGTTTCTACCAAGTATCACTGAAGTTGATCAAAGTTATTATTCTGGTTGGATCTGAGGGGGGCGGGTGTTCTGACAAATGCCTCTATTATTTTCCAATCTGCCTTTGTGATCCAAATTGGTGATGAATTAAGGGTGTGAGACAACGTGAAGGAGGCGGCAGGATGGTTTCCATCAACACGGCAGCTCTCGGCAGGTAGAAACACAGCAAGCCAGCAGCAGATGTAATTTTGATTACAGCCTCTCTCTCTCATCTTCTGCTTGTGTTAGGCTAACAAACCATTACCAAGTCAGAAACAGAAACAGACCACCCATGCAGCAAGGTGGCTGCACTGCACAATAGCTGAGCCCATTATACTGCCATACTGGCCAAACTCTCCACAGCAAGCTCTATGGCAACCCGGCTGTGTTATCCTCCCTTTAGATGCACTGTATTCATTTCCTGTACACTGCATTGTGGCTGCTAATTACTAGATGTTACATTCTCCCTTCTATCTTCTGTGACGTAAACGTCTCCCCGGCGACATCGAGCCACCAGACCAAAACACGCTGCTGCCTCCGGGCTTTATTTGGAATATTTATTCAGGTGACTGATCATATAAACCAAAGAAGAACTTCTGTTCATCAGTCAAATTTATGTTGGGTTCTGCAGCTCTGGGCTCCCAGTGATACACCACAAATGAATAAGCAATTATTATTATTACCCCGACGGTGCTTCATCAGTTTGTAATGGAAAGATGTCTGAGCAAATAGGCTAGTAGGGAGAGAAAAAAAATTATAGAGACTTTTGGCTTGTTTTTTGTTCTTAATGTTACCTGAATGATTAAATGTAATTTCTTTTGTTGTTATTCTAACTTTTTGTGTATGATTTACTATTTCAGCTGCTTAGATCATTTGAAGTAACTAAATATGAAAAAATGAATCAGTTTTTCCTTTTATCTTGACTCACCAGGTTTTGTAAAAAAAACAAAAAAAAACAGAGCACTTGAGGGGCTTTCAGGGCAATAAAACTAATTATAATGTTCCTCCAGTCTGTCCGTATTAAATACAGCAAATCAAATTTAAATCAGCGTCAAGCAGCATTAAATTTGGTCAGAGCCTGAGGTTATAGCTGGCACTGGAAACAATGGTATGAACTGTGAACACTAAACTCTCAACAGTAAATCATATTTTCTGTGATATTTACTGTACGTTGAATTGCTTTTAATCTCTAGCCAATGTCTTTGGTAAATTTTAATCCGTTACAGCTGCATAAAAACACAGTCCTTTCTAGTGCTAGACACTGGTAGCATAATGAAAAAAACACCTTATTCATTGAAAGTATATGTTTTGTCAGCTTTTCTTCTTCTCTTTCGATTCATCAAAAGATTCGATTCATTCTCACAAGTGTTCGTGGTTTATGTTTGTCTGTATGTTATCCTTGGATTAGACTGGTGAGTATGTAGGTGTGCACAGAACCAGTCCAATGGATCAGTATTGTGGACAATATCAAACATATCATGTCGATGAGATCTTGGACAGACATGACCAGCCCACATTTAAAAACAGTTTCTTTGTCATAATAAAATCCGGTGTTTAAGCTGTAAATTAAAACAGTCCCTGGCCTCAGGTTACACATCTATAAAAGAGAGTTCCACGTAATGAAATAAACTGTAAATAAACTAAATTTGTCAAAAGTGAGCTCTGGTATTGGATTTTTCCCTGGAAAGGGTAAATATCCCGAGTTTAAGTATCATAAACATAACAGGGGGTGAAAATGGCTTCAGCTCAGTACATCCCTACTTGCATTTCACCTAGTGCTTGCTGGAAGAGATGCCCCGCCTCCTCCTGTCCTCACATATCCCAAAATTAATAAATAGTATCTCAATGCTATCAGTGTATGTGTGTGTGTGTGTGTCTGTGAATGGGGGAATGAACGGCTTTGGATAAACCCACTTGTTTTGTTTTTGTGTTGCCATGAGCTATTCTCCCACTGAGACTTGAGCTGCACACTGTTCAGTCCTCCGTCACGAGGATGATCATTAGATCAGAGCTCTGCCTCTCCCGTTGTGGGCTCGTATCCTAACGGAGCACTGTGGGGGCCTCTGAGTGAGGCTCCAGTTTCATCAAAAGTGAATGAAATCCAATTTATTATGATGACAGTCAAAGGGAGCATCAATTAAGTACCGGGCTCATTGCAGCAGAGTACTGATCAGTATTTGGATGGAAGCCCGTCAGCAAACACGAGAGATGACGTGCGCACATTCGCCGTGTGAAGCGGGAGTCTCGCTTCTTCACTGGTTCTTCTCTCCGGATGCTCACTGACTCACATGTTTTAGCTTGATTGATAATACGCGTTAACATGAATTAAGGCCCAGTGTAGCAAAGGCAAGCGTATTTGTGCGCTTTGAGGGAAACACAAACCTAATAACACAGAGGGCTCACAAATATCCAGCTACTATCACCGAAGGGAGAAACAAAAAGGTTATGTGAATGCTCAAAATGACAGGCCCTAAATGTTTCACCTAAAAATAAAGCTAAGCTTTAGAGAGAGGGGGAGAGAACTGTAAAGGCGAGTCCGTGCCTTTACAAACTTGAAAGCCTCTTGGATAAAAGACATAGCGGGGTGAAAAATAAATAAATAATGATATATTTTTTTAGAAAGTATAATAACGTGTCACCGACTTTGAAGCTAGTGTTTGAACAAAAATAAGACTCGGACAAAAAATGTTCATGAGATAGGCCCAGCATATATCATCACATGTAATCTCCAAATAGCCCACAGTCTTTCGCTGCACTTTTCGCTCATCAAACCCCTGACAGATTTGGGTCTCCTGCTGCTTTGTGATGAGAAGTGTGCCGTTAGAGTCATGGTGGCTGCGGCAGTAATTGGTCACTTAATATTTCCTTCTTCTCTCGTGGCAACAACGAACAACGTGGACATAAATAAGCTCTGTGTGCTTTTGGTTACCCCATGAGTCTGTTAATTTTTTAGATATTTCCTCTTAACACCCCTTACATTTACTCTGGGAGCGCTAACACCCAGTTGTCATGGACTTTATGTATATTTTAGTTTCATCTCAGACATAAACAGCAAGTAGCTAGACCCTCCATCTGTGTTGCATGCCTGTTCAGCTGGGCAGTGTGTTCTATTTTCAGTCCCAGAGAGCTATGCACTGTGTACAATGCTGTGTACAATGCTGTGTGTGTGTGTGTGTGTGTGTGTGTGTGTGTGTGTGTGTGTGTGAACGTCTGTGTATTTACAGTACATGTTCTGCTTCACTACCATCAGGCTCTTTACACAAACCTCTCACATTCACGGCTTCTTTGCAAACAAGCTGAGCACGGCAATGAAGTGAACCTTGCCCTTTCGAAAGCCCGGGGAGCGATGTGACAATGATGTGACTCCATGTGAAAGTACACGGGAGAGGAAGAAATCATGTATATGAAACTCTCCTGAAAGAGCAGAGAGGAAGAGGTTCGTAAAGGAGGGTGGGGGTGGGGGGTGGGAAGATGGGAAAATGGGAATCCCTCGTCGTGCAGCACATGTTGTCATCTGGCGGTACGCTGAGGCTCTCATCAGGAGTAAAAAGATTGGAAAAAAACATATAAAATGCCACTCTAACAAGCCTCGTGGGACCTCATCTGCCTGGCTTCTGAAGAGGGAACAGCTTGTCTGATGTAAAATGCTTTAAAAAAAAAAAAAAAAAAGTCCAACAAAAACAGCCTGCTGTGCTTCACGTACATATTCTGTCCACGCCGCCCACAGTGAAGTGTATTGGTTTGGTTGTGTGCAATCATGTGCTCATGCTGTTTGGATTGTGTAAGAAACATGACAACAAGTAGGAGCTGGAGCAGGTAGAACAACAGTAACTGACGGGAGATCCTCTGAGGTGTTTACACTGCTTCAGTTTCCTACGGTACATCTGTTTATCCTGCGAGGGCTCCGTTAAACAGCCACACATTTTCTCAGTAAGGCTTCACTTCACATTCATGTGGCTACATACCGCATTTATAACAGTGTGAATAAGGACAATATTCTCTCAGGGGTGTTGTTCAAGTAGTCTGAAAGGGAAGTACAGGTCATCTTCCCCTCATTTAAAAGGAACATAGGTCCACATAAGATCGATCTAATCGGGTCATCCCATTGTGTTGCTGCATTTCTCAGGTCTCTGTGTCGATGTATGTAATACCAATGTGGAAGGGTTTTTTCCCTCTTTATTGTTCAATCTGTAAACTGCTAGTGTGTCTGTATGTGTATCAGATTTATGTAAGTTTCCCATGTGTGGGTTTTGGATATATTCCTACATTTTGGGCCTGAAAAGAAGTCTAATTTATCCAACTATGGTAACTTTCTGAAACTGACAAGCCATCAGCCGGGCTTGCTTTCTGCATGAATTAACCAGGTGAGCACAGGTTTGAAAGCTGTGAAAATTTGTCAAAAGCTTCCTTCTTCACATTCTTCACAGCCTACTTGAATCTCACCAATCGACTCTTTATTAGCAGGCTTGAAGGTGCTGCTTCATGGTTGTTTTCATCATCGGTTGATCTATAAAAATATTTCCTCAGTTAACTGTTTGTTCTGTAATAAGTGACCTCATTAAATATTTTGGTTTGAGCAATAGTCTCAGCTAAATGATACTCAATTCACTATAATGTAAGACCAAAAACTCACATTTGCAAACATTTGGCACAATGATGATAATTAACTGCTAATCAAAACAGTTGCAGTTACAGTTGATCCACTTTCAAAGATTAGAAGGGAATCTTGATCTGATCTGAATGGCACTGAATACTTCCCATAGTTTACAGCTGATGCGTGGCCACCCATATGCAACCTGTAAATCATACTTTTTTATTGTATACCTTGTGCACTAATGACTACTTCAGCTTCAATCATCTCGTCATTATAACATCTCCTCCCTCTCCCCCCAAAAGCAGTCCAAAAGTCTGCCTCCAAATTTAGATCCCTTTGCACAGCACTTCACCAAAACAGCCTGAAAACATTTCAACAAAAAAGACAAACAGTAGACGTCAGTGATGCAACATTAAACTGGATGTGATCCACCATTGCAGTCATTTTCATCACAAGAGAAAGACGAACATTGATGGCCTTCTATACAGCCTTGTTGTTGCTCCTCATATGTGGTTTCCATTCTGCTGTCAGCTGCTGTCGGCTTCTCAATAATTCAGGACTTGTTTTTTATACTTTCCATGCAGCTTCCAGTGGGAGGATGTTTAACTTTCACTGCACAAACTTGCAGATTAATCCTTCAGTGGTCTGGGGTCATTTTCAATGTCTAACATGAATCTGTCATAAATACATGTAGATTTTATGGCTTTGAGGTCCAAATGCATTTTCCAAACCATTTTAACATTCTGCTTTGCATAAAACTTGAGCTTTGGTGTCTTCCATCTCAGACTGTGATAAATTTGGACAAACCACACATTTTTATTCATGTTTTCAGCCCATACTTGGCCTCTCTGTTACATATGGCTGATAAGAGCTTCAAATTCCAAACAGGAATTAAACTGCAACACGTTTCTCACACAAATTTAATAAAACTGATGGCCAAAGGTAAATGGTTTGTAATAAATTAGCATAAACATCACCTTTGACTAATTCAAGGAGCATTTATGTGTAATTTCTTCTGGTTCTATTAAAGTTATTTAATTAACTAAAGAACAGAAACGAGCATAGCGAAGCAATATGTGCCGCCATCCCATTAATTTCACTTAGCATCAGAGGACAGATGGATGTGATGCAGCTTTGAACTGTACAGTGATATTCAGGTGGAAGAAGAAGAGTTCATGAACTCCCACGATGCATCATTTACAAGTAAACTGCTCTTCAGCAGTTCTGTGATCAAAACTCTGTACACTCTGCTGAAAGGGCAAGTTCTCTGTAATACATTAAGTATTTGATAAAAACAACACTATACTCTTAATGCACTTGCATTTTTCTTTACTAACAAGCAGTTATATAATTAAATATCTACTGGCTATTAGATCTCAGTTCTCAACGGGACAGACTTTCAGTTAAAAGTGTCTAAAGAAATATATCTATCATCCATTATTAGTTCTCTCTTTAATGTGCTGATATATTTCATCAGTAAATATTTTGTGTATTCAAAAGGCAAAATGATCTTCTATAATCCAATGATTTTGGAATTGGGTTTAATTGGAAACGTTGTTTTCCATATGTTGTATTCTGTCTCTTTTCCTTCTAATTAAAGCCAAATATTTCATAGTTCTCTACATCTAACTTGCCAGAAATTAATAAACTATTCCAAAATGTTTGACCATTTCAATTAAAGTTGATTAACTCAACTATTATTTTGATTATCAGTTAACCTTTTGGTTAATTTCTTATTTTAATGTTGTAGTCAAAGAACTGGCTCAGTAGCTTTTTTTTTTTTTTTGCTATTTTAATTCTCAAAACACATGTACGATGTTCCTTTTTAAAAAAAAAAATTATATCTAGTCCAAATATTTCTCCTTTGATAAGCAGAAAACCTTTTGTCACCGCTGGGACTGCACCGACGGCAACGCTGGAGCTCAAAGTTGTTCTGTTCCAGTTTGCCTATTTCAATTAAAATGAATGTCCAAGCCATCCCATTATGTAAATTTCAAGACAGATTGGGGAAGTCATCACGGACACTCGCCGCCAGACAAGCTGTCCACACAGTAGGGTGGAACTTTCAGAAATCCAAATCAAACATCTTAATCTTTTCTCTCTCTGCTTGTCTTGTTCCCATCAGGAGCCCTGACTCCCAACAGCAGCCATGTGAGAGGAGCTGTCGACAAACAGAGGATGCCCACGTCCAGCTAAAACAAAGCAGCCTCCCCCTCCCTCTCTCCTCCCCTCCTTTCTTCTCTCCCTCCCTCTCGTGCTCCCTCCCTTCTTCCCACATGAGGACGGGAAGATGACTATCACCAGCCGGCAGTCCTTCAATGTCCTGACGGTCATCTTCCTCCTGCTGTCCACTGCAGGTCTGTAAAGTTTATTGCATCCTTATCAGCAAGTCTGCCTGCCTGCCCCTCAAAAGTTCATTCTCATTTCATAACAGGAGCTTCCAGACACTCTTAAAAGAGGTGTGTTCATGAGAGGTGTGTTGGGAGCAGTGTCTACAAACTCTTGGTGCCATAAAATGCGGGTCCCTTACTGAGCGAGCTACTACTGCCATGAACTAAATGCAGATGCCGGAAGAGACAATTTTATAGATTGAAGTTGACATCTGATAGCCAGAAGTTAAGTCAGCGACACCTTACATTTATTGCCAGAAAAAAGGTACTTGGCAGGGAAAGCTCTAAAACCTCTCTCTAAATGAGGCCATGCAGTATAAAACTATGAAGAGCACACAGTGTAACCCTGCGAACGCTTATCTCAGAGATATGGGATATACATTATGCACAAGGGAAAAGATGCAGAGTTAAGTTTAAGAATGACAAAATAGGGCAAGAGGTGGAGTGTTGGAGGGAAAAATCAGCGCAGCAGCTACCAGGGGTAAGTTATGTCACAGGTTGGAATAAGCAGAAAACCTCACTCAACCTCACTCTTTTTATCTGACCCCTATTTACAAAAAAATGCATTCAAACCCAAATGACCATAACCTCTGACCTAAATGAGACATCTGGATATGACTATGATTGTCAGCCAGCGGCAGGGTGTAATAGCAGGATTTCCACCACAGAAAGGGTACAGTGGGTCTAAAAACAACCACAGATTGATTTATGTTTTTCTGTGTCTTGATTTGGGGACATTTCCCACATCACAGATTCCTAAGAGAAGACAAAATAATTAGGTTTTCTCTAAAATAAAATAAAAGGGAAAGACCTGCCATTGCCAATAAACACTGTAGACTATAAACCATATAAATTCATAAATTCATGGTGAAACAAAGTGATAATAAAGTTTAGTTTAAACACATAGTTAGAATTTAAGGTTATATTGATAACAGGCTTTAACTTGCAAAAACTTTATATCAATAATCTGCATTTCAAAAGTGACCTTTTTAGTCTAGATAATTACCATTAAATTGCCCCAGAGGCTCAAGTGGCATTATCAATTTTTTTTTTCGAGAGAGAAAAATAGTGACTGATGGTTACATTCAGCTGGGGGGGGGGGTTCATATATGATTAACGGCAAGACTGTGCATCATACTTAACCTGAGGTAGATTAATGCATTTTATAGCTTGGGTGAACTCCAAATGAACAAACCTCTTCAGCCTTCCTCATTGTCACTAACTGAAGTTCAATTACAGCAAAGCCAACATTTGCTCTGTGTCTCAGAAGAAAGACAACAAGCTGTGGTAGTGACTGCAGTAAATAAATAAACATGTGTGATCGCTGACTGATGTTCAGCCTGTTGCTGAGGGAGTGGGAGAGAGCCACAGCAGTTTTCAGACCACGAGTTGTAAACATACTGTACTGCAAGAGCCAAGCCGTTAACTCTACCCTAAATTTCAAGAGGTGTTAATGAAATTAAGCAGGTGGGCGTGTTTACAACCACTTGTTTTCCAGATCCAGCTGTTGTTCATTTGTGAAACTGGATACTTCCCCTGAACTCTTCCTTTTTCCAAACATTAAGAGTCTTGCATCGTTAGTGGACTTTATGGTCCACTTCCAATGTGGAGGGCATCCAATCCCTTACTGACAGTTCGTGTACCTCCAACTGCTGACCCGTCCTTTTATTTATGGGGTATAAATAACACGAGTTGATTGCGGAACCATTTCACTGATTCACCGACTCGCACATTGAATGGAAAGGTCAACTGAAGAGTTTCCACTCATTATATCACCCGCCCTTGACTTCAAATCCTATTGTGTCCTTCAGCACAGCTTCATTTTACTCCCTCTTGTGCTAAAATTAGGGTTGTCGAAGGGGAGATGGCCAGCCACACCAAGCTCATTATAACCTGAAAGAGCTCCCTCCTTTCAAATGCTGATCTGTCCCCGTCTGAGATTACTGAAAGACTTCTATCACCCCGCAGCATAAGTGGACCTTGAACTGAATCACAGCAGCGACACTTTTACTGACGACGCTGCCAGATTTTTAGGCTCCGCTGATGAAAGGAAGCACGCAAGATGAAGACAAAATCAGTTACAATGAAATTAATCTGGATGCACTTCACACGAAGTGGCAACCGTTTAATCTATGCTCAGACTGAGAACGATCAAGCAAAAAAAAAAAAAATCAAAGAGGCTCATTTATTACAGATTCAGCAAATGACACACATAAATACAGCCAGATTAATCTGATATCATCCTCCGATTTAAGCTTTTGGCAAAAATATTTGTGGTGTGTCACCATGACAGTCTGTCCATCAGAGAGAGCAGACAAGTTTATTTTTTAATGCTGAGGTGTCACCTTTATATATATATATATATATTTGTTACAATTCAGGCTGCCAATATTTGTCTATATTTAAGGATCATGACGTGTTAGTCTCATTAAGGTCTCGTTTTAGATTGGTATTTATTTATTACTGGGTTGTTTTATGGTGCTCTCTAGGCTTTCTTTAACATTAAGCCTTTTTTTATAAACATTTCTGTCTGATTCAGATTTGTAGCACATTTTGTGTTATTTTTCTTGTGTGACTCACTGTTGTTGTCTATGTTGGCCAGGGCACAGATTCAGAATTTCAATAAAACTTTCCTGGTTTAATAGACATGAAATAAATTTAAAAAATAAAAAACAACATATAAAGCAGAGGAATGCAGACAGCAACAGTGGCATAGTGTTTTATGTGGTGTGTAATAGAAAGTGAAATGGTGCAAAAAAAAAAGCTGACACTGATTAGTTAAGGTGCAAAAGAAGTGGGAATGTCCTGGTCCATTGTGACCTGCATTAACTATCATCAGCCTCGTAATCTGACGCTCATTATATCAGGTTCGTTTCTCTGACAGATTGGTAATTTATTATTATCAAATGGAGTCACTTGTGATTTCATTTTCAATCAAAAGTTTATTACTTGCCAGGTTCTATAACAAAAACAATATTGTGTTTTCCCCATTTTCTGACAGTGACAATGCACAGATGTGTCTTCTCCTAAAGCTGCAGGGACGGAAATACACAGCTGCAGATGAATGCAAATAAGCCAGAGTAGTATTTGTTCTGCATATCTTTGCATTGCTCAATAATAAACTTGGGACTTTATCATCCCACATGACTCTGGCTGACAAAAGAGGAGCATTTTTTTAGGGAATATTTAGGCTTTGATGAGCAGGTAAAGAGACTGGTGCAGCCTGTTCAGCTCATGTAAAGTGGAGAAAAAATAATAATACTATAACTGACTCTTTATTCTACCATCTGTAATATAATTCTGATATAACTAATTCTGCAGCCACACTGTTGAGGCAGTGACACTGGCACATGCTGATGTCTCCTCTGATTATTTTTGCCGTTTCTTTTCTGTTCCTTGTCCTACGCCATTATTACCACTCCCCATCTCTCGTTCCTTTTCTGGGGCTTTCATGGCAAAGTAAAAGCTTTCAGTGCGATTTGTAGTTTAGGTGCTGCAGGTTAAAAGGACTTTCCTTAAGAGCTGCTTCCTATCAGTAGTCCTAATAGGGTGTTGTCATTTTTTAACACAAACTGCGCCTGTAAGGTCATGAGTCACATTTCAACAATGTGTTTGTGTCTTTGCTTCCGGCAGTGCCAAAATACTTCCTTCCTCACAGCTTCCAAGTAGATTCTCCATCTAAATCTTTGTCTCTCCCCCCTCCAAAAAAAAACTCCAGCCCTCTCAGCCCATTACCGGGTGTGTGAGCCCTACTCCGACCACAAGGGAGGGTACCACTTCGGGTTCCACTGCCCGCGCCTCACGGACAACAAGACCTACATGTTCTGCTGCCACCACAACAACACCGTTTTCAAGTACTGCTGCAACGAGACTGAGTTTCAGATGGTCATGCAGATCAACCTCACCACCACCTCAGACGGTTATGCACACAAGTGAGTAAACAAACAAAAAAAATATCACACTAATATTTGACCCCTTTTGACGCTTTTTACCCTGTGCATTTATCAAGTCCCAAATATGTGTCATTAGTCCTGATTACTTGATTTATGTTTGGTTTTGGAAACAGGAAAATACAATAAAATAAAAATGCTGACATGTCATATCATATGCTACCAAAGAAGTCATGATGAAGTCATGCCTCATTCTCGCTTTTTCCACTTTGCTGTGTGGGAAGAGCTCCACTTTGCACAGGGATGAAATCTGGAGAATTTCAAGTGAACCAAGCTCATGACCATGAGTTAATGCCATTCAAAGACATTGTGTTACAGTGGTGCCACCTGTAGGCACAATGTCATCTGATTTGGGAGGATTGCTCAGTGTATGTGCCTTCTCTCAACATGGTGACGATTACATAATGCTGTCAAGGGTTTTTGTGAAATGTGTCACACCTACAAACCATTGTCAACACTTTGAAAGCAAAACACAATGGAACGTGAAAAACAAATAACCGAATTAATAATTTTTTAGGTACTTCATGCAACAAATCTAGTTGAGATGGAATAATTGCATGAGATGATTAAAACAAAAAATTTAAGGCAGATATGGATGAAACCTGTTCTGCTTACAATAATTTTTAAATAAAAAAGAACTTGCTACTGAAAAGTAGCAAGTCCTCACATCTCAGAGGCTGGAACAAGAAAAAGTCTGGCATTTTTCACAACCTTTGCTCAAAAATGATTAATCTACTGTCAAAATAGTTATTTTTCTGACAGTTAACTAACAACTAACAAATGACTGGGCTGTAAAGCAATTTACCTTTATGTCTTCTTAGTAAGGAGTAATGAGCTAACATGTAAAATGCTTTATAAATGACCACACTGTGAGACTAGTCACATCAAGAGCCAGTCAGTTTTGCTTTGGGCCATGTAGAAACTTTCCAGTAAATTACATTAGTGTCTGTTCTGTAGTTTCCAAGCTCCTTGGTTTTGTGAAGGTCTTGTTTGAAAGTGGAACTTACACTTTCAAAGGTGACATTTCCTCAGATCAGACGAAAATGTCCGGCTGTAGTCTGCTGGCTCACAAACATTTTTCTCCCTCAATAGCACCACACTCATTGACACCATTTGCCTCTTGTTCAGAGGCTTCACTGACATTGATCTCCACCTACAGAAGCTTTCAAAACCACCACAGAGAAGAGCAGGTCCTGAAAGCAGCTGTGTTTGTGAGTGGGAAGCCTCCACACAATCATCAGTTTCATTATGGTATCTCTGTGCATACATCCACGCAAGAATTACAATGCACATACACCCGAAGACACAGCGATTCATTGCAGGAAATGCGGGTTTATGTTGAGTGAAGGGGACAGAAAAATTTGCCTTTTGTTCTTTGGGAGCTCTCAGTGGGAGGTCTGGGTGACGAAACCACAGCTCTCTGTACTAATGCCCTCCCAGCATGCCTCTGCCTGGGACAGTTCGCACTGCCCTGCAGCAGGTCATGATATTTCACTTTAGAGTAAGCTGGTCTGCCACTGTTTCATCCTGGCTCACTGGGCGAAAGGACTGCCGGTTTTGATATTTACCACTGGCCAAGAGAGTTAAAACAGGCCGTAATTCTGCTCACTCCTTACACCACACAGTGAAAATGGTATTAGAGTTTTAGAGATTTACTGCAGTTTGAGGTTAAATTAAAGCCGTTTGTCCTCTAAGGGTTTCACTAGCAGTGTGTTGCTCTCCATATACTGAGCTAAAATGCTGCAGAATTGAAAAACAGATTCAGAGTGGGAGAGTCACCTGAGAGTAACATTTAAAAAAGCAACACAGAAAGCTACACACCTTTTGACAGATAATCAATCGCATCAGCTTTCCTTCTCTGACGGATCAGTGTTAAATATTGAATGAATGTTTGTTGTAGTTGTGTGGTCATAATCGATCCTTCCAAGGACTGAGCACATATTCTTGTTTCCTTACCCTCGCTCAAATACACTCAAATAGGCACATATATCTGATGCAGAACTGAGGAAAGGTAAATGCATTTCAGTATACATTTACTTTAAGTGCAGTATAACTGCACCTTAGTGATCATTCGAGCAGCTCAGGTATTCCATATAATGTCATGTACTTGGATAAATATCCCCAAGGCCACATCATTTTCAGTCAGAAGTGGATTCTCTTGATTAACTAAACTAGAAGCACTTGGACATTGCCTTTTTATACGAGGGTTTCAATCAAAGCAGTCAAACAAATTGCCAAGTGTGCCGAAATTACACAAAAGATGGGTTTCCCTCCCAATAAATCTCTATTTTGAACTAATATCCTGTGTCATCTCTGTCTCTCAGAGCCAGAATATTTTTCATTCATTCTATCTAATAGGAGTGAATCACTTTTGATTTGTGTGATATTCCCCAAGTCAACGTCCCCAGCACCACAGAAACAGAAACATCACACCCAGATATTTAGTATCCCTATTTTGGCAAACATTATCCTGGAGGCTATTTCTTCCCATTTACGTTGTTGTACTTTATGGATGTGGGTGGACTAAAAGACAGTTTGAATGTTCCCCACATAAATCCAGCTGGATAATGTAATACATGAAGATAATTTATGAGAGGTGAAAACTGGGAGCAGAGATTTTCAGAGGCACTACGAAGGAGCCAATATGAGATGGATTAAAAAGTCTCTGGTGCTAATGAAATTCTTTGTCCAATTTAAGAAGCAGTATTTAAAAGGAAGCTAACAGAACAGATGGGGTGTATTTAATATATTTATTTATCTCACTTGTCAAGGGAGGATTTTATGAACATCTTGGCTTTGCCACATGCACAGCAAACATTCACACCTGGCAGCTCCATCGTAGCTTTTGGGATTTAAGGGCGTCCCTATTTAAGGGTATCTGTATGGGAGCTTTGAGGGCTGTTTATCATCATCTTTCCCAGATTACACTGTGCTAATACACCTAGTCTGTCTCTCCTGCAGTAATTATACAGCCCTGGTCGGCGTGTGGATCTACGGCTTTTTCGTCATGGTGCTGCTGGCGCTGGACTTTCTCTACTACTCAGCCATAAACTACGAGCTGTGCCGGGTCTACCTGGAGAAATGGGGCCTGGGAGGACGCTGGCTGAAGAAGGCTCGAAGTCAGTGGCACAGGTCCCTGCCAGAGGAAAGCGAAGCCCAGGCTCAAGCCCAGCCCATGGTTCCCAGCCACTACCAGCCCAGACACAGCCTCAGAGGGGAGAGCCACAGCCCCACGCTGCTGCCATACAACACATCCACCGCATGGTGAGCCGCTGCCTGTCACAGGATCACTGCCAACCTGCAGTCAGTAAAGCTTCAGCAATTGGGGAAATAAGATATGCGTCACAAACCCACAGCTGGTGTCTCCGTGGCATAGTTGGAAGTGCGCAAATAAAAAATTATACATAACAGGGAGCTGGAAAAGACTCCCATTGGAGTGATTAAGTCCACCTTATTTAAAAAGATTTCTTTTGTGTAGACTTTGCTCCATTTTTTTGTACAATCATACCTTGACAAAATATCAAAATCATTTAATTTAAAACATTTTTTGTTGTTCTGACTAATTTAGCAAACTACTTTCTAATTTATTTATTTATTGGTCTCAAAACATCTCACTGCAGAAGGGGCCATTGTTTACATCATATCTTCTGTTGATACTCACTGTCACAACACACTTATGTAATCCAGCTCAAATTACAACATCACAGCAAATGCCAATTGAATATTTTGGAAATGAGTCATAAAACTCATAGGACATCAAGTGTTCATATGCATCCACTGTGAAATGAGCAGTTGCCAGTCCAAAAAATTCCCAAAATACAGCAGAAAGTGTTACATAACTGTGTGCTGACTACAACAAATTTAATTTGTTCTACTTTGATAAGTGTATTACAGTGAAAAGATTCTTGTTGTTTAGAAAAGCAACAAGTGTAACAGATAAAGAAGGACATTTATTCAGATGTCCTTTTACTTGATTTTCTTTTGGGGGTTTTTTACCACAGTTTCTCATTTTCCTGTCCTTTCCTGTTTTTCTTTGTACTTGGGGTTTTGTTACGTAGAGAAAAACATGGCAGGGGAACTGTGTGTCTAGGAGGACAAATTAGAGCATTTCTAGCATACTTTTCCCAAGCCAACGGGGAGGAAGCTCAAACATCAGGCTTCCCGTTTACTTGAATTCCTTATTAAGAGTGCAGCGCTTACAGAGAAACACGAATGATTACTGCCGGCCAATGATACTGCTAACTCTGCTCCCTTTAAAACCACAGCAACTAACTGGTGAAGAATTCACTCATTTTAGTATATGGTTTCTTTCTGGGTAAGGAATATAGAGTTAATCTATATTTTATTAGAATTCTGCCCTTCTGCTCACTAATGGATAATTTTCTGCAAAGCATCTGATCTGTATTTGTCTTTCATCTCAAAATAGCTACACTGTCGTCTCAACATCACCCTCTTTTTAAAAGTGAAATCTTGACTTTTTAAGTCTGACCAGCTCATTAGAGGGCTGTCATTATTAATGAGTAGAAAAGAAGAGAATAATGTGAAAGCTTCACAGCCCGCCAGGGGCCCCTAACTCATATTTAACCTAAATGATCCGACTCAGAGTTGCATTAGAAACCTTTCAAGCAGCTTCTATGGCTCTCAGTTTATCTCTTTATTACCTTTGAGAGCAGTCACAGGAGTCTCAAGGTGTGTTGGGATGCTTGTGACTATTGTTAAAAACATACAACATGATTCATGATGCCAGGAGTACAGCCACAGGGAACTTTTCTTCTTTTGGCAGACATTGTTCAGACTTTTAGAATACAGCTACACAGTCAAAGAGCACAGTCTGAACAAACCTACATTTTGACGCAGTCAATTTTTTATACAGTTCCCGTCTCAGACACTCTGCACCCTATCTCTCTGACTGGGCCTGAGTGTCTCTTCCTCGAAGTAGACATCTCTCTTGGGTCATGATAATTTAATGTGGGCAGAGGTTTGACAAATGGCTTTGAGAAGCAGTGTGGACTGTGCGAGCCATAGATAGGAGGTTCTGGGGAGGGATCCTGGGGCTGCTCTCCTGGAAGAAACATGGTTAACTAAGACTAGACATATCCATGGAGCCTCCTCATTAGATGTGAAGTCAGTACAGTGTGATAGGACTCATCAATCCTAGGCTTATGAGGTTGACCTGAACTGGCAGCTCTCCAACTTCAAGCCAGAGGATGGCTATAAAAAGGTGTATGAAACTGCAGCACAATGCTCATTGATGAATTGAGACTAGAAAATGAGAGCATGCTAAATTCATGGTAATTCAGCTGATGACGACTGATGGGAACTGCTTCAGGATGGATGGTGGTGTGGGATAATCTTCTGCAACATCTTTTTCTATAAAAAGTGCAATAAACAGGACAGCATTTATGAAGAGCTAAGAATACCCTGATGATCACTCACACCAGTTAAAAAAAAAGTGACAGATGCTGGAAGCTAAATTCAGTCACGAGCAGTTTCTAGGGCAAGATTAGAATAGCCTATTTGCAGTTTCACACACTGTAGCACTTCTCACAATCCAGATAATGCTTGCACCTTTTGTGAAATGTGTTAACCAACCAGGATGGCTTCATACTGTACGTATACAACAAAAGATTTTGCCCACACAGTGCGTCATCAGATGGCCCATGGTTTATTTGCGGGGGTACAGATCTTCATCCCCCAGAGAGGATGCCGGGCAAATGGCTCCGAAAACTGGGTCCACTTAGTCCAACATCTGTCGGCCAAATGTAAACAAACAGAGATGAGGTCAAGTCCCACAACTGGCGCAGCAGTGTCTAAAAACAACTCAGTCGAACAGCAACTCAGGAATCTGGCACAAATGGTTACCAGTGCAACGGAGCTATACTAACAGCAAGTGTCAGAGAACTTACTCAACATACACAAATCTATTTCTTTGGAGAAAGTTCAGCTTGATGTTCAGCATGTGGGAATGCTGTTTTCCATATCGCCACGTGAACAGTTCAGTGTGGGCGGCCTGGGAAACTGATATTACTTTCTCTCTGTGGAAACCCTTTATTAAAATCTCCTATTCATGTATTCAGACCAGTTTGGGCAAATAAAAGAAACTTAACTGGTGTCATTCGCCAGGTGAAAGAAAAGGCATTGGATCAGCAAAGTCACATATTGTGGTTTATTTTCACTTGATAGAAGGAATGCCTTGTTTCTTTATAAGCAGGGACCTGGCAGCGTAACGTGGCACTTAATGGTAGCAACCCAGTCAATGCTTTTTCAAAAGAAACAATGTCATTTGCACTAAAGGTCAAGCCTTTTTTGGAAGTAGCAAATGTCATGGGTATTGAGTAATGCCTGCAGTAAGTGCTGATAGTTTGATTGATCTACACAGGCCATTAGTACCTGCACTGTAAGAGATTAAAGACTTCAGTCCTTCAAACCCCTGAATCCCAATCAAAGGTATTAATACCCCAGGGGATACTAGCTCAGTTGAAAGGTTGTGGAACAGCTAAGTTAATTTGAAAAAAACTGAAATAACAATTAGGTAAAAACAAAATATTAAAAAGCAGAATTAAAACTGGGGTGAGGATGATCATTAGTAGATTTATTGTCTTAATAATTAATTAGAACTATCAGCTACAACAGGACAAAGGCACAAGACAACTCTAATAACCCAGAGCCAGCTGAAATGCCTGAACACTGTATGCTGCAGTTGAGAATGCAATGAAAATAGTTTGCAAGTGAGCAGTTGAGTTGAAATGGATAGCTAAAAATAATAGAAAAATGGCTCAAACATCTGCTTTCTGCCACTGTGTGGTGATATGAATGAAGATTACCTCAATATCGCAGCTAAAATCTTCTCATCTAACTCTTGTGCAATTGACAATCAACAATACAAAAAAAATTCACACCATGTTGAAGCATTTATATTTCATCTGCTTTAAAATATGTTCAAGCTAGCACATTTGCAACATAACGATAGAGCGGTACTTGAGCTTATCTGATTGGGCTGTGGGGGCTAAGCGATCACATTGCCACAGGAATAACGAAACAACAACACATTTTGGCATCACAAATCCTTGCAGGGCTCTTAGATAGCAATAAACTCAGCTGTTCCTGGAAGCTCCTGCTCTATTGCTATAAAGTGCTCAGCGCCATTAAAGTCCTGATCGGTTGTCCACTCGTGGCTATTAGGACATTAAAAGTCTGGCCAGGATCCCAGTTTGTGCCAACCCTCTCTACCCAGTTGTACACCTCCAGCAATTAGTGTTACTGGGGAGCAGCAGCATCAATTGGATGACTTAAGGAAGGACATTTTTTAACAGAACGTGAGAATCTTCCATATTATCACTTATTTTACATTCCTTTTGTGGTGTGCCCACTTTGACACCCATCCGCTGTAATATCATTCTGGCTTTACTGATTATTTTAAACATATTTAGTTTGTTTTTTAGTTGGTGTTGAGTTGTGCAAACAAAATAAAAAACAACCCAAATGATCTGTCCATGGTGAGTCCTGCGGCTCGTCCAATGGCAACCTCCACAGTGTCCCTCAAGGACAAGCGAGTGTGGTTAATGTATGATGACTCAGTGTTGGTTTAATGTGTTATCCAGAGCTGCCATGGATAAAAGGGAGAAAAGTGAGATGTTGGGCATCTAACATCAAATGGCACCTTTGCACATCAGCCAGAACATGTCAAAGAGTCCCCCCTGTGATTCATAAATCACTTGGCTGGCAGCACCTCGTGCCAGTAACCACCCGCCCACACACTCGAGGCTGGGAGCTTACTGGGCCGGCTGAGCTTCACCAGGGATAGAGCGGGCAGTACAAGGAGGCATCTGTCGCCACATACCTGACTCACTGGCAATCGTAACACTGCCTCTTTGCAGTCAGGCCTCAGTGACTCAGTGTTATCACCCAGTCTAGTAAATGGAGTCTCCATTACTCGCTCGGTCTGTTAAATCACTTTGATCATAGGTAACCATGCCTAACACCAACACTTAAACACCTGTCAGTCTATATGCAGACGATGATATCAGTCTGCGTTACTCAGGAAGCTAGAACAGCACAACACATCTACACATTTTTTTTTCCCATCAGAGTGAGATCAAAGCCTCGCTGTGTCTCCTGCATATTCACATCCATCTTTGAACTCACTGGTTGGCTTTCTGTGGTAATAATAGAATTATACATTAGGAAATTATTCCTGGCCTGTCTGTCCACAGAGCAGCATGCCAAGACCTTGTCCAATTAAAGCAACACTCTCCATGTGGTGTGAGTTAATTAACATCATAGACGCTACAAAGGCAGCCAGGCACAGAGTTCTGCTGCAGGCGAAAGGGAAAGAGCAGGAGAAAAAGGTGTAGCTCTTTGCGAGTTGTGGAAAGACTTTCGGCACTGCCTCGAGCAAGTGGGCTAGATGCAGTTTTATTTTTGAGCTAGGTTTGCCATCTTTTATTAGATCTGCTGTCACATATTTACTTAGCATTTTAGTCATTTTCTCTAGAGTGCAATGGCATAACCTTCGAGTCCTAAAAGCACCCCTGTTAATAAGCAAGAGATGTAATCAGTGTCATGTCATCCTCCTGAGATTCCTCTGAATACAAAATAAATCAGGAAGGCGAGGAGGTGGAAATCTTTATTTTCCTATTAACAATGTAGTTACATTATTCTGGGCTGCAGAAATGGGTGCAGTGGATGTGAGTCGTAGTGGTCGGGTGGGCTGAAAGTCTCTACAAGAATTACAAACTTGTAAAATATTCCTGTAAATCTGATTGCTTTTTGAAAAGCAGGGCTGCCTCATTTTATTAGTCTTTGTGTTTTTGGCCCGTGAGCTGATTCTCAAGCCAATATGTTGTTATATAAAGATCAATGTGGAGCACAAAGCACACTCATTGTGATTTGACACTATGTTAGCCATGCAGCTAAGAGCCACATAAATTTTGTTCAGAAGGATCGAGGAGACTTTTCCTTTTTTTGCTTAATTTGTTAGAGCAGACACAAAACAGACACTTCCACAAAGGAAAGCTATGATACACCCTCCATTTTTTTTTCTTCCATTTCTTCATTGTTTTCACTGTTTGACCCGTTTGGATGAGCTCTTTAAAATATGTATTTATTTTTGTGATCCTAAAATGTTTGTTTTTTGTTTGTTTGTATTTCCAAAGCTCTCTCAACCACATCAGATGTGTCAGTTGTCATGGAGATGGTTTAGTAGTTACCCTGTCTCTGTTCAAACACAGTCCCTGGGGTCAGATCCAAACAGCCATTGTGACATTCACTGGCTCTCTGTCGATGACCTTTGACCCCTTCCCGCTCATGCTGTACTGATTTTGGTCTGGTGTTCATTGTGGAGTCCTTTTGGGTTTGAAAAACAGAAATCTGAACTTGTACTGTGTGATGTGTGTTAATATGTTTTCTACCTGAATGGATTGGAGCCTGTTCAGCTCTGATATTTAATGAATATTTATAGAAAACATTCTATCAGTTTTGTGCTATTAAAATAATTTGACTCACGGATACTTAGTGGGTTATAAAAGTGTTTTTATTTGTCCAGATATTGCTCAGTGGCTACATAATGTTTTATTGTTTGTGAAAGAGGTGAAAAATAACACTCAACCTTAAGGATATCATTATTTTAATGCTGCTGTTCTTGACTGTGGCTACTTCATCTGTCTAACATTTAAAACCTGAGATCACCTTTAGGTTTTTTTTTTTTTAGTTCATTCTATTTTTTGTCCACCTAACTGATGAAATGAAAATCAGAGACAAGACCAAAAACAGTACCAGAACTCTTCAAAGGATCTGACTCCAGAGACCATCCTGTAAGAGACAGTACAATCACCTCTTGTTGAGATACATGATAGCACCTAGATCATCTCCATGAAAACTGGGCAGGAAAAAGCCACAAGAAGTTATTTTATAACAATCTGAAAAAAAAACAACTGTTTTGTCAAGAATGAACATTCATGCTCAGTTTCTTTCTTCTCTCCTATTTCTCATTTTCTCTCTTGTCAGAATGATGCTGTGTGTGGACAAACGAAGAGTAGCAACACCTTTTTTCCTTACATGGTACGGAGGAGATGCCCCAGAAGATGCCCATCTTTGGACCACAGACACAAACAGTGGTGGGCTAGCCATACTGTAGTAGTTAGAAGTGACTACTGCCCCTTTCTAATGAGCACAAAACACGCATGGACAGACAGAAGCAGGCATATACGGCATTTAAAAACCCAGAGGACCGTAGTGCCGCTGCCACAGCAGAGGAGCGACAGACACACTCAACTGCTCACAGGTGTTCAGTGATCCCCTGAAATGGCTGCCAAGGCCTGGAGTATCCCACACAGATCCGAGCTGAACTGGATAAACTGTACTCGCAAGCAAGGAGGCTTGCCTGTTTTTAAAAGAAAAAAATAGCTCATCTTTCTAGATATAAAATGTTTATTACACTGCTGTGTCAGTTTGTGTTCAGTAGCAGTTAGACACAGTTGTGGGTTATCTATTTGGTGATTTATTTATGTGAAGTAGTCAGAGAAATATATGAGTGGTTAACATTCGGAACATGTAACAGCTTAGGTTGATGCTGAGCATCTCACTTAGAGTAGAGTGGTTTTGTTACTTACTGAAACCAGACGCAAAATGTCCTTGCAGCCATGTTGAAAAACAATATCTTGTACGAAATGTTTTAGGTCTCCTTTCAGAAAACAAGTGATTAACCTATATTGTAAAAGCGTCTGACAAGGACACAATGCCATACAGTCAAACTGCTGTAGATCTAAAGGTTTTACATTGGGGCATCCAGATTTCTCTGTGGTTTAGTGATGGTGAAGAAAAGGACCTTGACTCTGAAAAGGTTATTCACCCAAAACACTGATGAGGATCAGGGATGCTCTTACAGCGGCAAAGAGCTTTATGCTAAATCACAATGTAACTTTAACCCTTGGCTATGAGCCTACTAGCCCATTTGAGATCATTACTTATGATGTTAGCGTGAGACGGTTGCCTAGGTAACCTCATTCATTGACTCGTTTGCCCTTCCTTGTTACCGGAGATGCCTGAAAAACAGCTCCATTAGCAATATGATGCAAATGAATATCTATTTGGTTCTTTTATAAAGGAGCACTCTATACCCCACAATGATAACAGACAATTGTAAGCAATTAGCCATAATAGAAAATGTAAAAAGTCCATTAAAACCCCCTTCACTGTCAGCAATAATGTACAGTAGCTTAATCAGAAGGATGACATGGTGTGTAAAAGTCAGAGGGCTCAGCTAAACGAGCACTGGGTAATCACTGAGGTGTATCGCAGAGGTTTCAGCTCAGCTCCTATTTAATAAGAAGGTGAAGTCAATGAAATGGACATATGGTGATTCTGGATAATGAACCATTTCTATGTTAGCTTTGTAGAAATTTCAAAGAGAAGCTTTTTCTTAAGAGCTGCAACCAATGATCTTTGTCATTATCAATTAATATGTCAGTTATTTCCACAGTTAACCAATGACTCATTTGGGCTGTAAAATGTCGGAAAATTGTGAAATATGCCTGAGGTCAGGTATTCAGATTGTTTTATTCAGTACAATCCAAATCCCAAAGATTTTCAGTTTGCTATAATATATGACAAAGACAAGCATAAAATCCTCACATTTTGAGCCAGTAAAAGCTTGAAATTGACTGACAACCATCTGTGGCAGCAGCTAAAGATAAGGTTTAGTTCATTACTTAGCTATTAATCTTAAAAACCGAATAAATTATTTGGTCCATGAAGCATCAGAAAGTAGCAAAAATGGGTCTTGGTCACAACATGGATGTCTCAAGTGACAAAATCAAAGAGTTATTGAATTTACAGTCAAATTATGACAAAGAAAAGCAGAAAACGCTCTCGTGTGAGAAACTTTTTGCCATTTTAAATTTTTTAAGTAACAAAATAGTTTAAAAATATATGTCATGGACTAATAGATCAAGTGGATAGTTTTAGCTGCAACATCACATTTTTAAGTTATGAAATAAAATTCTGTTCTTTCCATCTGAAAATGAAGAAAGCAGCTGCTGGTGCCAGACTGTATATGAGCGACAGTGTGTCAAGACCAGGTGCTCAGACGGCAGGTACAATAGGCGGGGGAACATCACGTCTGCAACTGGTAATCTGGCAGCTGCAGAGCCTGTTTGTGTACAGGATCTCTGGTCTGTGCACACACAGCAATGTCCTCACAAAAAGGAGATAACATCTGACTCCACACAAAAATGTGCAGTTAGAAACAAGCCAGCCGTGAGATGCATGTTCAGCCACCATGTTTATCCTCTCTGTTTCGAGACCAGAGGGACTGTAAGATGGGTCTGCCGGCGTCATCCTCAGTTATCAGCAATAATATTCACATTTGCTGAGTTGTTAGAGCAAGTTAATTCCCATTTCAGTGGCTAAAGTTTAATTGCGTGTGTGCCCCAGCAGGCTCGTGCTTTCGGGGGCAGAGGAATAGGCTGTGTCCAAGTGAAATAATTGGCCTGGAGATCAGCAGTGGTTCTGAATTACACTCTCTTGCTCTCTCTCTGTAGCTGCCTCCTTATTCCCCAAGTGTGAAAAGCAGCAGCAGACAGGGAGAAGTTTTTAAAGAGCTGCAGCAACACATAGGGGATTGAATTACTCCCCTATGCTGGATAAGTGGAAGAAATATTTTATGTTAGAGAACACGCTTTTCAGGGCTTTATGCTGTGTGTTCTGGCCCATAATAAAGCAAAAGAGCTCTATTCGTATCACCAATAGTCACACCCAGGGAAAAATAAAAACTTAATCTTGCCTCTGACAAGCAGTAGCAGGGTCAAAAATGGATTCTCTCAAGACACATATGAGGAATCTTTTCCCCCTTGTTTCTTGAAATGTTACAACTTAGTTTTGTGATGTTTTCTGTTTTGTTAAAAAACAGTCTTGACTCTGGCCTGATGTGATGTGGTACTGTAAATCGTATCAGCTTGACCTTCTTCCCAAATAAAACAAAACAAACTAAAAAATAAAAAACACAGATGGGAAGAAGCAAGCACACATCTGTTTCAGTCTCTCCAGGTTGTCATGGTAACAGTTGCCTTACAGTTGAATACCCACCTGTACACAGAAGCTTTGTAGTGGTTGATACCTCACTTTTTGGGTGTGGTGGTGATGATGATGTGCACCACGTTCTGTCTATGTATTTACTACTAGAGAGAATGTAAAGTACCGTTTTCAGTTGGATTGTTATTGCACTTGTTGACTTTGTATTGTCACGACAGGGAGAAATAAAGTTTTATCTTTTCCAGTGTGTTTAAATCCCTCTGTGTCAAGTGCTCTTTGGGAGGGGGGAGAAAACTATATTAATTCATTAAGCCTTCAAGGCGAAGACCTTACTGAGGCAGCTCTTATATAATTAAAAAGGAGTGTAAAACTTTAATTAGATATGAAGACAACCACTTTATTTAGGCTTCAACATCCAATGATAAAATATAGAACTTTACTTATCTTATGACAATAGTTATTTTGAACTAGTTATTTTATTTTTCAATATTACATACTGAAGTTTTTCTTTTCCTCACCTCATTTCCAATTTTTCTAACACCTATGATATGGCTAGATGAGTGTCCAGAACAGGGTGGGCATAACGTCAATTCTTAGTATGCTGTGACGCTTTCCTGTCACGTTTGCGCTTAAATGTGCAGTTTAAAATTATATCAGTGTCACATTTATGACTGGAAATGATACATTTTAACTATGGGTCCTTGACTTCAAACAAAGGTCAACAAGAGCAGGACTCTGGTCTCTAGCTGGTGGCCATTATAGAATGACAACTGCATGCTAATTATCATTAAAAACCTTTGGCCCAGCTGTCTCATTCTGGAACAACTTTGGTTATAATTGTTAAAAGACTCAGCCTAAAGCTGAAATAAGAAACAGCATATTGTTTTTGTTTTGCAGTGAAGATAGTTAGCCTTGGTATTAATAATATGATAAATATAGATGCGAGATTAGACTATTACGTATATGTTGTAATCCTGCATGAATGCTTGGATAACATGCTTGGTCAAGTCAAATCACATCATAATATTTTTTTTATTTTTTTTTTCTGTGAAAATAACATTAAAAAATGATGACAGACTAATTGCCATATGATTGTTTTTTTTTACACATCCTTCAACCACAAAGTGACTGATTTAGTTTCAGCTTTTAATATTTTAATGTAATCAGCTCAGCATGTGAACGTTTACATTTTTACGTTATTCCAGATAGACTGACTGCTCTTAGACATTTAAATTCATTCTGAAAAAAAAAACTCTTTATATACAGTGCATTACTCCTACATCCAGATGCACACCACCTCAACATGTAGATGAGCTATATAGTTGTGCTGTGTCAAGTTATGGTTGCTAATCTATGATCACTTTTTATGAGAAAGTAAATAGCCAAAAGAATTTTTGATGAAGGGGAAATAAACTTCAAACATTTTCTTTTCTGAATCAACTGATTGAAGGTTTAAGGGAAAACATTAATGTTACTGAAGAACTTGGCTGTGTTTTTGATCCAACTAATAACCTTTTTCTGCCTTTTGCCGGCTTAGGGGCTCCATAAGCCTCTTAATGAACTGTCAATAATACACCAGAAGATAATTCATCCGGCTCAAGCTCACATCCAAAGCTAGCCAACACGGGAACATCATTAAAGCAAAGAGGTGATGGTGAAAAACAGAGAGCGAAAGAGAGACAGTGCCACGCCGGGTCAGACCTGAACACCTCCTTTCTAATCAGACACCTGCTCACCTGCATCAAAGGCCCCTGGCAACCAAGACGTTTGTTACCACGTTGTCAAGGTCCCCTTGAGCTTTCCTAATGAGCTCCTGCTTTTACTCAACCCTCATCTACCTCCTGTCCATCATCCTCATTCATCTGACCACTTTGTCCTTCTGCCATCCACCCTCCACTCACTCCATCTGTGTCCTCCTCCTTCCAGTATGCCTGTAACCAACACTCCTCCTGTCTGCGAATATGAAACCAATTGCTGCCATCCATCACCATTTAAAAACCATTCTCTGGATTTCCGCATCCTGCTGTTATTGAAGGGCCTGAGATACATCCTGCCAACATTTAAATTATCTATTAAAACTCCATTAGGCCTAGTGTCTCCATTGCCCTGTCTGCTCAGGCCGGATCTTCTGAGGCATTGACACCGCCATTAAGATCCGTCTGAAGAAGATGTTAATGCTTACAGTTTCATAATGTCCATTTAAACCAGCCTGTGTGAGTGTTTGAGTGATAGTGCTGTGGTGGACCACACTTAACTGATGCCAAGAAGCCTAATAAGAAACACAGAGAGTGTAAGACTGATGTAGCTTTGGCCTGTCTGTTGTATAATATCAAAGTGATAGAAAGAGAGAAATCAAGAGTAAGCTAAATAAAATCAGGATGATGAACTCTGATCTTAGTATATCCTGCTACACAGTGTTAAGACCGGACATTGCATAAGTTTTACATCTTTATATTCTTAAATTATTTTAATTTGTATTAGTTTTGCTGTCGTTACTTTTCACATTTTACAATACCATACAATACACATATTACTTGCATACATGACAAATAAACCTTTGATTCCACAAATAATTTACAATTTATCAATATTCAGTGGATTCTAGCATTTTTGGCTTTTGCCTACTGTTATTAGCCCCTTTCAGATTGATTCATTTGAACAGGTTTCGCGGTCTTAAAATCACCACACTACATTACAATAAAAAGACAAACACAATTTGTGTGACCATTTTTTTTCCATAAAAACCTATTGTTTGGTGTCTGTTCTTGACACTCCCCACAAGCATAGCCAAACTCATCTCGACAACAAAATCATCAGTGATGACAATAATAAACTTAATGTGAACAAAATACGGATGGAAAATAGCATCTGGTAAATTGAGAGGGACCAATCTAAACACCACAGTCCACTCATTTTGTTAGCAGCAAACTAAAGCACATCAGGCAACTATTAAGCATATTAAAACCACGCTTTAATATACAGCAAATGACTGTAAGTACATAATACTCAATGTAGGAGCAATGACCCAATGAAACAGGAGCTCAACATTAAGATGCAATTGATCTGTTAATATGAAGAAAAAGCATACCAAGCTCACATAAACCCCCTGAGTCAACACACTCTCATGCTCTGATGAATAGGAAATATGCAAAACAAAACGTGACAAAAGCAGTCCTGAGAAATATTTCGCATGGATGTAATTATGTGAATGGGCTGTGTGGAGTCCTGTTTACATCCCTGAAGCCAATAAGTTATTCAATATTATTTTCCACAACAAGCCAAGCTTAAAATGAGCCCTCAAAAACAACAGTTATAAGCAAGGGGTGAAATATGCACAAAACCAACTCTAAAAAAGCAAGTCATACTTCACAAATATATAAACCAACAGCATGTAGACCAAAAAAATAAAAAAATAAAGTCAATGCCAGCACGGTAAATAAATGACAGCAGCATTAAAGTAGAAAACAGCTAGCAAATGCAAAGAAGACATAAAGCAGATCTGACAGAAAACTAAAACAGCAGCATCATTGCTTATTGATAATCCCAAGCGCAAAAACGCCAAGCCAGCAGAGCCAACACTTCATTTTACAATATTCATGTCAGCACAAACAGCCATAGCTCAGAAAAAACTTACCTGGAAGCAGTCTGGCAGCGAGGACAACATGGTGTCGGCGTTTGGAAGAAGACCAACAGCCGATGGAGAAGTTAATTGTTGGCGTCCTCCAACAGTTTAAATCCCCCAAAACATCTTAATAATCCGAAAAAACGCCTTAGAGTGACAAAAAAAGACTGCTGGCTAATCTTTCTCATGAATAATTAATAATTAGCTACATTAAAGAGCAGTTGCCCAACTAAGGCAAAATACTGGTTTGACAGGTAAAAAACGGCGCCATATTGGAAAAGGGTGCGTTTAAGGTGCTACAGGAAACATCAAGAAATTGAAATTCTGGTAAAAAATATTATCATCATAAAAATTACTATGTACATAAATGTCATTTTGTTAAGTTCTCCCACACTTAAAACACAAATCTTCTGCTCAGAAAATATCATAAAAATGTCAACACACCCAATATAATTTACTTATATATAATTTACCTTGTTTGTTTGTTGTTTATTTTGTTTCCTATTCAAGTATAAGAAATATGTTGTGCTTGGCAGTCAGACGAATCATCCTTTTTATGAGGTGTGATTTTGGAAATATTACTGTATTTCCCTGGTACAACCCATCAGTCAGTGTAATACATTTTAAAAATCACTTTGCTTTATTATACCATGACCTCAAGAAAATTAAGGTTTCTAAAATCTTTGTTCTCTCAAGATAATAAAATTAATGAACTCATTATCACCAGAAAAAAAGAGCTTTGTTATCTCTAGAAAACTAAATAATTAACTCCTGATCTCAAGATAACAGCATTAAAAAATCACAAGCAGGGCTGTTCTTTTTTTTTTATTCTGTAATTTCACAATGCACTCTTTTCCAAAAGATCTTTTTATTTCACTCCATTATCCCAATGACCCTTTTCTTTCATAATTTCATCAGAACATCTTTGTCAATCAAGACTTAGAAGGCTGAGCAACTAGTTAAGTTTATTTATGTTTCACTTTTCTAGGTCAGATCTCACAAAGGCATTAACAATAAAAGACATGAGCTGTTTGCTTATTTAGACCAACAGCCTGTTACATAATTGACTCTGGCCTGTTTGTTTATTAGTCTTGACTGGCAGGCAAAGACTATGTGATGAAAAGTGGCATCATGAAACACATCAGGAACACTTTGACATAAAAATAATTTGACTTCGAACATTTTAAAATAAAAAAGCAAAGTAAAATAAAAAGACTGACACTAAAACTTCTAATTGTGATATAAAATATTATATAATATTGAACTCTAGGTCTCCAAAATAATGTAGTTCCATGAACCTATATGTTTTTATTTTCAACAAACAAGTAAAACTAACACTTAATTTGAGACTTATGCCTCTAATAAAAACACAGATGACAGTGATGATTGCTGCAGCAGCTCCTTTGTTGCAGCAGTATCTTCTGTGGATCAATGTTTGCATCAGTATTATTCGGCCACTGTACAGTCTGATCAGAAGGTCAATACCGCACCCAGACAGTTACCATCACCTTGTAGCTTTTAATTTAAATCAAATCTAATTTGTGCAACACTGTATGACTTTGAAATAAGAAGGTCGTGGGTTTGACTTTCATTATGGTTGTTTTCTGTGTACATTTCATTAGATCTCCTTGGCATCTGCATACGCCCTTGTTTGGTATCAGCTGCTAAAGCTGCAGCTCACTATAAATACTGAGGATGAATCAAATAGAGGGGATGGTATTTCCCCCAGGGGGATCAGCAGTGTGCGGCATAAAAAATGAGGGTAAACAGAACTTAGTCTAAATCACTCTTCATTATGTCCTCCTAGGTCACAGGACCGAAAAGGAAGTGCGAATATTCAGTATAATTTATTTTCTGCAGAATAACAAGGTCACTCTTATGACAAAATAATGGGCTGTAGCTTTCAAATGCCACCATTCATGGCAAGAAAGAAAGATCGAAAGATCATGATAGAATGGCAAAAATGACACAAATGCTTCAGGACATCTTTGCATTCAGGGGCTTCAGTGGAAATGAAAGACATTGTTTACTTTCAAAGGTTGAATTCATATGGCATTTCTGGTACAATCTGGTTTAGTCTTTTAATGTAGCTTGTAAAATGTAATAAAACAGATTAAAATATATCATAAATGGTCACTTTTCTGCAGCAACACGATAATTTATTGGTAAATATGCTCACAAAACCAGAAGAGGTCTTGTATTTACTGAAAGAACTGAATACTGATTTCTCTCCTGCAGTTTTTATACACACCTCCCTCGCTGCCTGCACTACAATCAGTGCATTTGAAGTGTAGTCATAACCTCCATAATGACTCCTGATTGTAAATACTTGTTATTCTTGTAACACTGATGCAAGACATTATAAAAAGAGAAAATGTGAAATGTTCTGATATTTTCTTTCTCCAAAGATCCCAGTGGGATCCCAAAAGCAACACAGGTGGTGACCTTTGATCCATTAGTCACTGAACTTTGATTGTGCTCTTCCAGTTCGGCTCTGCATTCATTCTGGAAAAAAAGACTGACTGTTCAACTTAAAGAAGTCTTTGTCCTGATCTCAGTCTTCTATTGTTAGGTGTAGAGAAGCTCAGCTCAGCTCAGTTCCTTTAGCCCTTATCAGTAATCATCCTTCTGTTCAACAATCCCTTTAAATATTTATGTAAACATGTGTATAACTAGTTTGCATTTGATTAATTTCTTCAACTGCTTCCACTTATGACCTCTCGGGGTCTGCTACTGAGACTCAGGCCTCAAACGTGTGTGTGCACATGCTCTACCATGAGCCACCTGCGCCACATACACAGATGTTTTAACCACTGCTAAAATACAAATATCTATTATTTGCAGCAAATGAAACATTCCATTCATATGTCAGTGCATTATGACCTGCTTATCTATTCTTCTTCTAAGTGTTTATCTTGGGTTTCATCATTTTAAGGTTGAATAATGTGCAGTGGACAAACTGTGCTATCCACATAAATGTGATGGCCTTGAACACATCTCAGACGAGCTGTTTGGCTACAACAGCGGTGTTAAGTCTCTCGATTCTTTAACACTCCTACCCACATTGTCACCTCTGTGCCAACTGATATAAACATATATGCACGGATCTAATACACCAGCTGGATATCCAGAGCTACATATGTAATCTCCCCCTTTTCATGCACAGAGAGATACATCTGTTCAGTGTGACGAGTGAGGCACATATTACTCATGTTTCCTGTCAACATTTTAGATGGACTCCAGTTGGTTTATGTGCCGAGATGGACGGCATTTGTTTTCTCCAAAACAGCCAGTCAGTGCATGACAAATCCTCTGATGGTCATTGCAGGCAATAAAATAAACTCAGAGCAGCCTCTTTTACATCAGATATTCTTAACCCTTGTTTAATAGGCAATTTAAGTTATTTATTTCTAGCCAGTAACCATCCTACAATGTTGAGGAGTCAGCAGTGATGCGGCGTCCTGATGGAAGAAGAAGCTGCTGTCGCTGGAGCAGAACAGGTTTAATCCCTCAAACCTTTATCCTGAAATTTATCCTTGTTTGTTCTGATGGATTAGAAACTGATGACAGACTAAGCAGTGACCTTTTTGCCAATATGCATACAGTGGCTAAAAGACATTAATCTCCTTTGACTTCCTCTGACGTTTCTGCGTGTACCCAAGATCTATCATAAGTACATGTCAAAGACACACAAACACCCACATGTACGGGCCCGTGAGCTTGTTTTAATTATTCTGAAAATGGTCACATCTTTCTTTATCTTGATGGATATGGTGAAGCAAGATTAAAACAAGAAATATCCACATCATTATTCACATTAATCAGGAAAGCCAATGTGTGGTGATGCCGACAATTATGTCTGAAACAAGACTGTTATCTTGCTATTATAATAAACAAAACATATAAAGATAAAGCTAGATTTCTGTGTATTTTTGTGAATACAGTTCAGTCCAGTTCAGCCAGCTTTTATCAGGAGGCACTGCACAAACACTTCACTTCCTTTCAGGCAGGCACTTTCAAAGTTTTTAACCATTTATTCCAGTACTATTCATTTTATTGTCTACAACATGTCTGTGCAAGCTTGATGCAGACTGCTCCTGAGCTCACAACCCTCTCTGACTGACCCAGAAATACAACAGAAAATGGATAATTAATTTGAACATATATTTCAATAAACATTCACATCTAATAATCCAGAGGAGATACAGTGCTGAAAAAAGGCAGCCATATATAACAGCTGCAAGGATGTCAGGCTCAGAATATGCAGATAAACTGGAAAGCAAAGCCTTAAAATGCATAAAAAGAGCACTCAACTGCAATTGTGTTCATTCATGGTTTGACAAAGTACTCCAATGGGCTTTTGCTCCTCCTAAAGTAATGTGCAATTTAATTTTCAACAAGCAAATCACGTTTACAATCATGTGGGATGAGAGGTTCAAGGGCTGTAAATTGGAAAAGAGAGGCCATTTTGATTTCATAATACTTTAACCGTTCGCTGAAATGGCCAATTTACACAGAGAACAAGAACAACGCACGCCTCAACGTCTCTTTCTGTTCCCGTCTCTATCCATACAGTTGCTCTGTTTTCGTCTGACTGCCAAGCACATTTTTATGCCAACTTTTTGAAATGTCAGGGGAAATAAAATGTGAATTTAGAGTATTTTCCATCACCTTGCAGGAAACGAATAAATTGGCTTCCTGAATGTCAACAAACACATCTGCAAGAAAACTGGAGGGAATAGGAAGTGTGACAGCGGCTGTTGTTACTGTTTAGTGTTCGTCATACTTTAACCTCAAGACGAAAACAAAGAAACTCACTCTGCATTTTGTTAATATAAAAACTACATCCACAAACGAAACCAGAGAGGCAGTCGTAGAAAGACATTATTATTTAACACAAAGGAGCCTGTTGATAAAAACAAAACAAAACAAAATACTAGTGGTCTGTAAAACATTATTTTAAATGAAGAAATTGCACTTCTTTGCAACACAGAGGATGATAAAAGTTCATTTTTCCAGTTCTAGCTGACTTTTTTTATTTTAATTCAACACATAATTTGCAAGATGCGCTTTGATGGAATCACATCTATTGTCTGCCTCATTCTCTAAGCCTCCCTCCATCGCTGCCTGCTGCTCCCTCTCCACATGTGTGTGATATTGAGTTGTGCACTATTCAGTGGCAAAAAAATGAATAAATCCTGCAACTGTTGTGAGAAATGACAATTGTATTCACAGACTAGAGGTCATAGATTGTCGGCAGGAAAACACAGAAGAATATGAATAGGAAAATTCACATTGTTGATAGAAAAGCTGGAGTGAAAGACAGTGTTTTTCTGTAGCGAAGATAAAAAGGGCCATGTTGCAGATATGTCAGACTGAAGAAGAAAGCCTGAAGCAGGACATAGAAGAAGAGATGGTGGAAATAACACAGCAGCAACGTCTGTGCCACATAGATTTTCACTGAATGTGAACCAAATTTAAAACATGTCAAAAAGCATTTTAAGGGGCAAGTATACTCCATTAGAGCTGGTTGTCAGATGGTTGAACAGCTCCTGGAAAACCTCCTCCTCCCACACCTTTCCGTGTCGAATCAGACAGGGGAGCGTTTGCCCGTTTCTGTGACTTTGCGAAAATGAGGATCCGACTTTCACACCCACTTCACACAGCGATTGGTCAGCTGTGTGGAGGTGAGGAAGGAGCCAGGGCTTCTCTCTGAGCTGTCTTTTCACATCTTTCACACGATTATATGACTTCTTTTACGAGTGAATAAAAACGACTGAGACAGTGTGAAAATCATCTGATCTGTTCAAATTATATTCTCTCCTCTCCGGCGGCCATCTTTTAACCTCCCCTTCAGATGTGGCTGTTGTCCAAAGTGATGAGACAACACACGTCTTACGGTCCAGCTCTAACAGAGTACACCTCAGCCCTTATTGTCCATACATTGTCAAGAGGTTCTGAACAGACCGTGAAATCATACTCAGTGCCCTGTCTGACCAGAAAGTGGCACCAAAAGGCATTCATTTATGTACAAAACGCACATTATATACCAAATGAACATCTTAAAACTTAACTTTAAAACACACTTTTGCCTACTTGGTATTCTGCCCTTATATCCAATTAACAGTTTGTTATGTAAAGACTACTTGCAGGGTTAGTTGGTGAGCTAGCAACTAACATGCCAGCCAGTCTGGGCAAAATGTAATGGGGTTAAATCTGAGAGACTTTTTTGTGCAAACATATGTCTGTTTTTCAAATAATTTCAAACCATGCCTCGTTGTTTTTGAAGCAGTGAATACATAAGGTTTTATGAAAATATATCGTATAGTCCAGCTAATTTGAAAGCGGTCTATGGCTCTCAGTATCCTTAAAGGCCAGCAGTGTCAAGATGGTTTGTTATCGGTCAAATCCACAAACTGCAGCAATTTAATTGGAATGAATAGATTGTGCTCATAAATGCTGGTGTGACTGGGCCCATTCACAAAGGCACTGTTGAATATGTGTGACTTGTTTAAGCTACTTAAGCCTCTTTCACTTGTTTCAAATCAAGTTTTTTAAAATTACATGTACAGTATTTGCAGCAGTTTGGAGACAGAAGAGGCGACGAGCTGGCCAATCGCTCCACCTGCCTCCAGCTCTGTTCGCATTTCTGGTTGTCGAATGCCTCTTCGCTTCCCTGTCCACGCTCACTTCCCCTTGTGCTTCTTGAACAGGGCATACAGGACCTTCAAGGTGGCGGTGACATCCTGAGAGACGATATCTGTCACATAATCCACAGGAGACATTTAGTGCCTGTTTATGATGCGCCATCACTGAGCCACTGAGGCAGTGAAAACACGAGGATGCTTTTACCAACATTAGCTAATAACTATTCTCACAATCCATCCGAACAGGTCATAGATCAGGAGGACAAAAAAAAAAAAACATTAGATGGAAATTTAATCAATACGTCCTTGGTGAGATGAGATCCCAGCAAAATTGCTCTCTGTTGTGAGATGCACTAAGTAAATGAATGTGACATAAAGATCGACTCCACCAGCGGCTAACCTAATTAATGCACGCAGCGCTCTCCCATTTTAGACCCTGAGTGCTGGGATTCTTCATTCCATCACAGCAATTATGCCGGTAATTAAAAAGACTCTAAAAATGAATTAAATTAGCCACTTGCTCCTGGCTTAGATTAATTGTGCCAGTCCTTACATTAACAGTTATCGTGTTAAGGATTTACTTCACATTTACGGGATATATGGCTGGCAGGCAATGCTGCGGGAAAGTTTTGGCGACTGTGAAAGGAAGACTTGAGCTGAGATAAGCGTCTTGTCAATAATGGATCCCCAGGTGAGTGAAGGTGATCCATTTGCTATTGACTGATTCACTCACTGAGTCAGTCCCTCCATTTCACTGCCCTCAGTTCTTTCAATTATTCACTCCACACGGTCAAAAGCGGACACCAAAACATTACACCCAAATGTGAGTATTGATCTCGTTCTGAAACCATGGGCCTTAATATGCTCTATAATAGCCTCTGACAACTCTTCTTCTGTTCAGGATTTGTTGAACCTGGCTGCAGGGATTTGCTTTGTCAAGCTGAAAGATTTGCTTTTGAAGCACTGCATGGACTATCATCTGCCACACCCCTGATCTGATCAGTCTCATTTTACATCTAAACTCCTCAGACTCTTCGACTGTAGCATTTTGGCCTTCAAATGCTCTCTATAAATAATAAACATGAGTTGAAATAAGCAAAGGGCCTTCCCTAATTTGCTGCCACAAAGTTGTGAGCTGTAATATTACTATATGTATTATCAGTATTAGAGGATAGGTTAAATTTTTTAATTTTTTCTTAAAACAAAACTAATAGGCCCATTTGTACAATGAAACAGATTTTGCTTGCTGTAATCGCTCCAGCTGTTAGTACAGAATTAAAAGATCCTGTCCTTTTTTTAATTAAATGCAAGCAATGTGGGACAAACTCAACAGTCCTTGTTCTGTAAAAAAAAAAAACCAATAGATTCCAGATGTTTCCATCTTGGACTGTAGTGGGAGGACAATAACACAATCCTCCATAAAGACTGTAATTTTGGAAGATTTCCACTAAGTGACAATTAGGCAGCAGAAGCCTCATTTAAATTTAGCTGAACTTTTCAATAGTTTTTTTTGTAGACTTGAAGCTGGTAAAAGACAAATATTGTATTAAAAGGATAATCATTGTTTGTGTGACAGCCTTACTATTATTTAAAGACAGACTTGGAAAAAAATGTGAAGCATCCTTAAGTCTTCTCTCAAGGGAGAGAACGTTTGAACCTAAACTATTAAAACATTTGTAATTCTATCCACAACAAAAGGGGATATGAAAGGAAGTCAACTATATACATGCATGTACAAATACTATAGACCTATGATTGACCTATGAATGTGCAATACCACCAACTTAGGCTCCCCTTATTATACCATGAGAATGCCAAAAACATTGAGATTTTTGCATGGTTATTTGACTCATTTTGAATCAGTTGAATCAGACTCATACTTTATGCCACAAATAATGAACTTCTTTTTTTACAGTGGGAAATCTGATAACCGGCAGTCACTGGTTGAAACTGACAAACACTAACGTGGGCACAGATGTAATCAGTATATTTGCTGAGATCTATCTGATAAATGGGCGGTATACAGTAGCGGATGCTCATGAATACAGATTGCATATCTTCCTCCAGATACACACACACACACAGAGCAGATATATATATAGCAGTGAGGTTAAATCCCTGTGTCTATCAGCGGGCACCAGAGTGACATTGTCCCCTCGAGACTGTCTCCCTCGCTGCTCCTCTCTAAATGAATGATGATGACCTCAGACTGAGCCAATCATCTGCAGCAATACTTAGTGAGACACGAGTCGCACTCATTCATATTCCGCAAGCAATTCCATCTTTCCCTCCAAAACACTGTCAGACTCACACTCTGCCGAGCAGTGGAGATTAACTCAAACTACCGGGGCGGCCCCTCCTCGCCTGACACACAAACAGATTTCGGCATTTCCCTGTCATACAGATAAATGCTCCCAATAAAGGATATCATCTGAATTAGTTTGACACTACTGTCTTGGAGCTCCAGTGTTGTGTTTTTTTTCTGTTGCAAATGTTTTACTTGCAGGCCTTCTGATTTAGCTTTTATTGCCATTGAAACTGAAATTTACGTAAAATCTGTGATCAACCAAATGGAGGAGGTTGAGTGTGAAGAGTGTGTCATTTCCTCACCTTGTGGATTAACACTGGCCACCTGAAGGCCTGTATCATTAAGCAGGTCCAAAGCCAAGGTCACATTGTGAAGCTGGAGGTCGAAGAAATAAAAACACATAAAATTCAGACACCATATTTTTATCTAAATAATTTTTTATATGATCTTCTGTTATGGAATTTACTTCAGACTTCAGAGTTAGTAATGCCTGCATACCCATGATGATATCTTACAGTTGCTGTGTCTAGCTGTTATTCATTATTACTGATCACTTTTTGTAATATAAAGTAATAGAGTAAGATCATTTGTTAGTTTTAAAAGTAACATTCTACACTGACACCAAATTGTTTTCTAGATGAGTTAAAATCTTAATGAAAGTTAAATCGTGCCAAGAGTATCAAGCAAGATGTCATCAGCTTTGAGATTAATGGTATAAAGTAACAGAAAAAAAACATTATTAGAAGAGGTGTTAAGACATACACCATGTAAGTATTCATCTGTAGGACAGGATTTTAGATGTAGTTGCATACTAATATACATCAGCCTTTGACTGCAGATTGTACTGGATTTCCAGTGTTTTGCATATTTGTTGAGTTTTGATGATTTGATAATAGCAGATGATATACTGACTATAAAATGGTAAAGACTTGTGTTACATCTGAATTTTGGCATTACAAGTCATGACACAGACATGATAAGAAAATTATAATCCCTTTATAACCATGTGAGACATAATCTGCTATACTGTATTATAGACCAGGCCAATATATATAATTTTAGCATCAGAATAATCCAATGTGGAGTGTCACAGTATCTTTATATGTTAAGTTATTCATGAACTCATCATATCTGTGATAAAAGAGGCATGACTTTCATAGACTTGTAAAGTAAAGTAAGATCAAAGATAGCATTATTAGTGAGCCATGACACAATTATATTATATCTCCTTTTATTATAGGAGTTGTAAAATATTAATGTTATCACGTCATATATTGTAATAAGCATGATTTTAGATCAGGACTGTCATTATCATTAGCTGCTGTGCTCTTGACTCAAATAATAATGAAAAAAAAGATCTTTGTAGTTTTTAATAGAATAATGGAGTCTGTGTGTATCTACACTGTCTGTAAAATGTTGGCCAACAATGAAGAAGCTTATTTTGCTTCAGTTGATTTGATAATAACGGTATGTTGTATATTATTTATTTAAGTATTTTGGGTGTGTCTCTGTCCACTATTAACCTCCTTACTGAATCCACACTCATACCATTTCAGAAGGATTAACAGGGGTCAGGTTGAAGTCATAGAGCGGGATGAAGAAGCCTTCCAGCTGTCCGATGAGCAGCAGCAGAATCACACCGTCAGCAAACTAGGCAGAAAACACACAGGACATTGGAGCTCATCCAAGCAGGTGATATAATCTCAGGGGGAAAAAATCAAGTCTTTTGAGTGACTTTTTTTTTTTACAGGAAAGTCTGCAAGTTCTCCAAAAAAGTGTGTGCGTGGGTGTTTTTTTAACCTGTTTGTCCATATCAGCCACCTGCAGACCCAAGGTTGACATATTCTGGTTGACAAAGTGTAAAATGGCCTGAAAATGGAAAATAAATAGTTTAGGCAGTTTGAAATACAAGCTGATATATTAAAGGTTTCATCAAAACCTGACATACACAAGTAGTTTTCTCACAGTCAGAAGGATGATAATGTCTGGCAGCAGAAAAACGGAAATAAAATATGCTGGGAGAGCCCTCATATGTTATCTCAATTCATGGTTAGATAATTTAGTTAGAACAAGCAGAACAGCCAGAAAGGCATAAAATACTTCTGAAGTGATTGAAAAGAGGAGAGTTTAAAAAGGTACTAATCTGCATGTTTGTAGATTTTTATAGATATTTAAGAATTTATCAAATTACATTTCATTTTCTTTCAGTAAAAAAGCTCTAAAAACTAGTTGACAGACACAGTTTGAGACAAGGTGGAGTATTTAGCAGCTAAAGAGACAGACATTTCCCTCAGGAGTTAGTAAAGACCCAAATGGAGCGACGCGAGAGTGAATGTTGGACTTATGTTCATTAAGTTCATTAAGCATGACTTCAAATGAATGGCAATGTTGTTAACCACTTGATGTGTAAATCAGCAGTTCATTGCATCAATCTAACTTGTTGATATGTCAGTGGTGTATTTACTACTAGTTTCTGCTGCCCCAAAGTGGCCAAAACATCCAGTTTTTGCAGGTTTATTATCATAAAATAAACTGTCAACAACCTCCACCATTAATTGTTTATGTTGCTTATCAAGAAAAACTACTAAGGCATGAAAAACACATTAAGTTTGAGTGTTGGCTGCTTTTTTCTGTTTTGCATTTGTTATTTAAAACATTTAATTGGGTTTTGGACTGTTCATTGAAATGATTTGGTAGCTATTTTGGATAATCAATGAATCACTTAAGTTATAAATAAGATGAATATCTTTGGGTTAGGGACACCAACCCTTCTGAAATTGATAATTGGTTTGAATACACTGAACCATCTACAGACACTAGAAAATCCTAGAAAAGCATTTCTTTTCCATTTGATCAATATTTATTACAGGAAAAAAAATCAAACAGCCACATGTAGATTTATAATATTTATGAACAACTGCAAACAAGTGATAGTTATTTATTCCCTGTCCCACGACATTTGGTCTCTTACTGCCAGCGGATTTGAGAAAGTGAACTCCTTTAACTACCTCAGCACTTTCACTCCCCTCCCTGTTATACCTTTTTCACCATGTTGACCTTGTGAGCCTCGAGCCTCAGCAGCTGGTCGATGGGATCTTCCCCTGGGTGAACAGACAGCCAGAAAAGTGTCTTAAAGAGTGCTGTAGGCCGCAAAGCTGTTTCGATGACATTCAAGATGTCAAACCATCTCAACCTCAGACTGCTCTTTACTTACTGTCTGTATTGCTGTGGGAGTCTGAGCTTGTATTGCTGTTGAAAAAGCAAAAAAAAAAAAAAAAAAGAGAATCCTGAGTACTTCTCATATTCACAGATTCTCACAGGACAGAAATCGGCTCACCTTTCCTCTGTTAGGACCTCCGTCTGGACATCTGATTTGATTCCACTTTTGTTGACCTGGAGGTAAATTAAAATTGAGCAGCAACTCCACAAATGCGTCTTTAGGGATTGATTCTGGATCAAGATCTAAAGCTCAAGCTCAAACTCACTTCCACAAGTACAACTTCAACCTTCACATTCGGAGGCAACTCCAGTTCAGGCTGGAAACATCTCACCATGGCAACCAGCAGATGAATAGTGGCCAGAAGGTCTTTGTTGTGGATGACTGACAGGCGAACAGCAGAGAACAAAACACACGGAGAAACAACTTGTACTCATGACAGAACTCACCACCTCCCAGTATGGAAGCAAAGAAAGGCCAAAAGAATATAAATCTTATAAACCCCTAACTTTAGTTTAATTACTACTATAATAACCATTATACTTTAAGTTTTAAAATTATAGAGTTTGATTAAATCAACCCCCCTTTCTGTTACTATTTACTATTTATTTATTTAGTATTTTTTCGGTAATAGCTCACCAATGTGTATATACATTTTTTAGCTACTTTACCTCTGTATTTAGTGTATATATACTAGCAAAAGAGGCAAAAATTCAACTCAGTTCACAAAATCAGGATGTTCAAATTGGGCCAAATGACAAGCTGTCAAGCCTGAAGAGAAACATTCAGGATTTTGTCCTATCAACTTAACACTCTTTCAGTCATGTGATTCATGATGGAAAAGTTCAGATGGGTGACTTGAAACCCTGAACGCTTGTCTTTCACAGTTAGATGTTCAGCCACTCATAAAATGAAAATTTCCATTGTGGCATTTTCTTTTCTTCCCTAATGCAGTGCCAAGGAAAAACTGACAGGAGATTAAAACAAAACCCCATAATGTCAGCAAATGTTATCTCCATCTCCAGAATCCCTCACAGTTGGTGTAAGCTAACGTGGCACCCTCAGGCTAGCACCAAATCCTGCTGTAAGTCGAAGCCGCTGCCAGAACAGAACATTTGTTCACTTGTTGCTTCGTCGTCGCCGAAGCCGAGTCAGCTGCCTGACTCACGTTTGACGTTCCACTTGATCTCGCCGCCGTCCTGCAGGCCCAGTCTCTTGTCCAACTCCTCCAGGACCACTTCCAGCTTGTGGATCTGAGCGGTGCTGGTCTGCGTGATCTCCTCCATGGGCAACTGCACGCCTGCCAGCCTGGCTGTGGACATCAGAAAATGGTCATCCATGAGGTTTAACTGGCAAGGACTGTGTTTTGGATATTAGAAATGACAGCTTTTATGTGAACTACAAGGGGAGACATTGGTTGGTTTTCCATCTTTAAACTGAAATAGTAATCAAGCGGAAGTAAGGCGGTGATAAATTGCATATCTCTTTATGAGGGAACCATCATAGAAATGTGTATTAACTTACACAGCAGGTGATGAAGCACCAGTCCATCGAACAGATCTTCCTCCAGACTTTGAACCACAATGTGCTCCGCTTTCAAAGTGCTATTGATCCAATTAACCAATGCCTACCAAGACACAAGTTATCACACAGTCAGATACATCAAACACTGTCATTTCCTTGCATACATTTTTCTGTTGCCAAAACAGCACGAAACCTTGTTTTTCAATTTTCTCCATCTATTTTCAGAGATAATATGATCCTGAAGTAAGTGGGGGGTTGGGGGGACAAAAAACAACCAAACAACTGATATCTCCTTTGCTCGTCCGCTCAGCTCTGCATACGAAGCATGCCGGGCTTATTCAGTTATTTATTCATTCATTGCCACTTGCGCTGCCATTTTTTTTTCAATCAAAATGTGTTTTAAAATCAGATCCGGCAGACTCCTCGCTGTGATTCTCTGATCTGTCTCCCGTCACCTCTGATAATTATATTCATTAAAATTTCACTGATCCTTCCACCTCTCTCTCTGCATCAGATATTATTCATGCTCTTCACTGCTAACATACATGCAGGCTCTGTAATGTATTTCCTGTGTAGAATTTATCTCCAACCCACTCAGGACACACAGGAGGTCTTGGATCTGTGGTAGTCCAGGATAGGCTGCGATGTTACAGTAAATGGTGCATAAGGAGACAGAGATTCAGACAAAGGTCTATATGTAGATATACTAACAGGAATGAATCTTTTTACCTCCTTTAGCTTTTCAAGTTTGGGATCCTTTAAAGATGTTGGCTGAATGAGCTTCCTCTTCTCTCCTGTGTGAATATATATATATATATATATATAGGATTTATTCAATTTCTTATTTCACACTGCCTGTTTTTATGTCAAATATACCTCCTAAATAATTCAAGTAGGAGTACGTGTTCTGCAGAATGGTCCCTTTCAAATAGTTACACTAATTGAATATACAATCTATCAAATTATGAATATCCTTAATTAATGTTGATTGAACAGGTGAACAGCCGATGTAGAGCATATTTATAAATTAATTATATGTTTTGTTAAATCTTAACCAACGGATTAACTCCAGCTGTCAGATGAGTGTAGTGGAGTAAAAGGGAACCTCTAATGCTACCCTTTCAGTGCACATATACATAGATGAGAGTATTAGTAGTAGTTATAAAAATAAAAAAAAAGATTAATCTTTTTTGTGAGACTGACAGATTTAACATGTGGTGAACTGAGAATTATGACATATAGTGGATATTTAATAGTGGAGTGAATGCACACATACCCTGAAAAGACTCTACGTCCACAGTATCTTCCTCTTTGTAAGACTCGAAAACAGAAGCATCCATAGTTTCCTCTCAAGGTGAAATATTCACTGCTCGCTTACAGATCCTGCAGGGGAGGAGTTGACAGCTGACAGGAAATAAATATATACTAAAGAAGAATGATGAGAGCCTTTATACATCGAGATCTTTGACAGAAGGTCTCTCTGTCTCTCAACAGGGGGCTACTTGACCATATTGCTCAACTTTCCACTGCTGGAGGGGAGTTACTCACCGACCAGCTGCGGAAGATGCTGATTGTGCTGGCGGGCAGCTTACTGTTGTGTGAAAATCTTCCAAATTTCCGCTTTTCAGGTACAAAGAACAACAGCCTTGTGCTCAGCTCCACTACAAGGCGCCTCTGGAGTTGGGATTTTGAAAGAGTTTTGTCGTGACTCAGGGTGTCGAGAAGTTTCTAAGAACACAGAGGAGCTCACAATCCAGCGGAACTGGTCAAAAGCTGAAAAAGGAAGATGTTAAACTTTCTCACTTCCTTTTTTTTTCTTTTTTTAGTTGCACACATCAGATCTTGTACTGTAGATCCCCACAGCTCTGCACTTCTCCCTCTGAACATTTTGAATCATATGGCCTGAGACACAGCACAGCAAGCCCATAAAGTAACACGGTCTGACAAAACAGACGTGACCTGGAGCGTGTCACCCTGTTGTTTCCTGGATCTGGAGGAGGAAAAAACCCTCGCCTCGCAACTTTACTTTTCCTCTGTGTGTTTTATGTGTGTGTGCGTGTGGCTTCCTGTTCCTGAGGCTGACAGTAACTTTCAAACAAGGTCATAAACAAAAAATACGCCTTTTGAATAAGCTTACCTTCAGCACTCTGAGAGCAACAACTCGACAGAATCGGGTGACTTCAGCTGAGTTCCTTAACTGATGTCAACTCCACAAGCTGTCAAAACAGCGATATCACAAGCGGAGGGGCTGTACTCAATCTGAATAGAGCCTCTTGTGAATTCTATCAACACAAAAGGTCTGACTGCACTCAATTTCAAACTGCTGCTTTAAAGAAAATAACATGTCACCGGGTCGAAAAGGGAAGATAAGCACAAATGAGAGGATGTGGTAGAGAAGAAGGTGGCACTTCCTCTTTTTTGATACCGGCTCAGCGCGGCGTTTTCTGATAAGGGCGTTTATGTCTTCTGTCACGAATCGCATTTGAGGCTTTAATAATAAGCGTGGCGTTGAGAGAAAGAAAACAGGGGGGACTCTCGGGCGCAAATGTACTGCTTGGAAAACCACACTTCGGGAGGGCCGAGAGAAACGTGACACTCCGAGGCCTGAACCACTCAGGCTCGACTCACACATCTCCATCTGCGACCGGCTGGATCAATTTTGCTGTCATCTGGTCTCCAGCCTTCTCCATTCTCCAACAAGCACACAATAAAAAAAGAAAGAGAGAAGAGATAGAGACAACAAAACAACAAGCTCTGTGTGTGCACCGGCCTTGTTGAAGAAAAGAAAAAGGACCACCCATCAGCCAGACGAAGGGGCAATTTGGGGGATGTGAAAGGTTACCATAGCAACAAAGGAACGAGACAAGAAAATAAAAGGCCTAAAATAAACCCATAATTCCTTTAGCTAAACCCAAATTGCAGGAATTGGCTGTTCCAAAGCCAATCTCGCTCAGAAGCCAAAGCAAATCTAACCTATCACACAAGTAAGAGATAAATGAAATTCTCATTCTGTTTGATTCCAGACATTTATTTCTTGATAGGCAAGATTTAAAAAAAGCCTCGTCCACTCTCTCAATAATTCAGCCTGAAATGGACGAATAGTCAGTGCACTGTACATCTCCGGGTGGCACCGCGAGGCCAGCTCGGCTTCAGGGGAACAGCGAGAGGTCCAGGCCTCCTCGGAGATTCGTCTGAAAGGCCGGTCAACACGTGGATGCTCTGAGTGGGGCTCTCTGCGGACGCAGCACTTAAGGCAGGAGGCAACAGCTTTTAAATATGGCTTGACATGTGGTGTACATAGTCCAGAGTGCACAAGAACCATTTACAGTTCCCTCAGTTGTCGAGTAAAAGCGATTTAAGCATATATATGTAGATATAGTAGGAATATACAAAGCATTTGCAGATATTGTATAATTATAATACATAGCACTTTCAAGTTTATGAGAGAAATAGGACCCCATTTTTTTGTAAATGTGCTTATTTGCTTTTTTTGTCAAGAGTTGTCACCGAACCATTAACTATAAAGCCACAGACAGCTGCTAGTTAGCTTAAGCTGAAACTAAATTTACTTACAGTTCTTTTGCTTTGCTGTTATCTGTAAATGAAAAAAAAAAGATTTTGATTAACTCACACAACTTAATCCAGTCACAACGAGCCAAGCTAAACAGTGATAGGACCGTGTAGCTTTTTACTTACTTCATTGTTTGATGTCATTATTAACCATAAATTGATCACATCTTTAAATGGAATAATATTTATATAATAAAAAAAGTTTATTTTCTAAAACTCTAAAAAAAAATTCTAGACTTTTTCCCATCAATCCATAAGATTTACCCTATTTTTAAAACTGATGCACACATCAAGTGAGCTTTAAAGGTTCCAGTAAGCAGTTTTGTTACTGTCACAATAGAGCCAGAGCAGTTGTTTCCAACCTTCATGATAAGCTGAGCTATCTGGTGAACCTTAGTTTACTAGTTAACAAACAACCACGAGATCTTTACATTGAACTCTTGACAGGAAAGCAAATAAGTAGATTTACCAAAAATGTCTCAACTATTCTTTTACGTTACGTCTACGTACATGACAGCATTTTCAACTTTCTTAAATATTCTGAGTTTAATACACACAAATGTTTCCCCGTTTTAACACAGACGCCTTCATTCATTTTCCAGTGACGGCCGCGTCTTAAAATGCAGGCTAAAGGTTGCAGGGTTTCCTGGGTCGCAGTTAACATTCGGAGAAGGAATAAATAAATACTGACATTTGGGGAAGATTAAATACTAACATTTGGAGCCTTTTTCAGGCTACTCCCCGTGGGTCTTTTTAAATCCCATATAATGATGACTCAGTCCCAGTTGGTCTCTTCCAGTGTCCAGACTGTAATGCATAATATCAGCGCAGGCACGGGGCAGTGTTCAGAGTAATATTAGGAGACGAAACTGGAAAGGTTCAATCAGAGTTTTTGTAGTTGGTGAACAGGTTGTAGAGGACTCTGAGGGTGGACTTGAGGTTCAGGTTAACAACATCTGGAAAACAGAAGGGAGATGGCAGCGATAGTTAGAGTTTGCTGAACTTGAGCTGTTCTGAAAAGTTTCAGAAAGAAAATGCAGACCTTTGTCTGAGTTATGCACAAAAATTAATGTTACGGCAGAAAAATTGGACCCATGAAGCACAAAATAAATGGGGTGTGCAACATGAAACCCATATTAATGGCACAAAAGAGCTCCTTCTATGATTGCTACCTTCCTTCAAGGGTTATTTGTAGCTTTGGAATCGAAATGAAGCTTAAAATGGCTCCGAAGAATTTGCAAATGATTATCATATGATGCATTATGTCTTACAAAGAGAGATTCAGAAGCACGCTGGTCTCTTTGTCAGTCGCATAAGTAGTCAAATTTACTTTTATATTTGTAATTTCTTATGACAAATAGGTTAAGTGATTCAAACTAGACACCATTTTGTTGCAGCAGTGTCATTGCATCACCGTTTACACCAGGGCTTCTTAAGCTCCTCATCATCTGCGTGTCCCTGTTAGCTTGGGTGACACTGTTGATATCATTAAGCCTTTGAATCACTAGTTTATTTTAGAAAAAACCTGCACAAATGTTAGCAACTGATAAACAAACTGAAGCAGGAGTGTAGTTATGCAGCTATGAAGATCATAGTTATAATGTCCAATTACTGCAAAACTTCAGAGCAGTGATTGCAAGCAGTTTTTCATGATAAACGTTCCCATTTTGGTGTAGTCAGGAAAATGTTTGAAGAGGGGGAAAGCATTTGCATTAATGCCATGTGGAGAGAAACAATATTTACACAACTCGACTGTAGCTTTTGCTGGTTCAAATATTCATTAATCAAACACATAATTGCGCAGTAAAATTCTTTGCTGCCATTTCCTTAGAACGTGCAAAGTGCAAAAACGAAGCATTTAAAGAGAAATGAAATCATAAAAACACAGAGCAAAAGTGCAAGGCAACAGCAGAATATAAGCCAGTAATTAACATGAAATATGAGCTAAGTATGAGTATGGTCACAATAAAGGATATAAATACGGTAGTACAACATAGAATGTAATGTGGTGCTGAAGCAGTTAACAGTTAAATAAATACCCTAAAATGATCAAATACCTTGCTCTTTTAATATCATATTCTGTGAATTACAGTGACCAACCAGCATCTGATTTTAACGCTTCATTAAAGCAAGGCACCTATTTAAGCTTAAGTGTAAAATCAGTTAACTCTGTTACTGTAGATCACATTCTGAAAGCTATTTTATATTTTTTTTGTACAGTAATGGCATTTCTAACCCTAAAGGGGGTGTGCAAGGACACTATAATGGGTTAATAAAATGCAAGTTTCCGTGAAAAACAGGGATACATAGTTCACTGTGGAAGATGAAATCTCATTATGAAAGCAACAACTACATAAAGAGTCACATTTTGTATCTTTAAGTATAAATTGTCACATCCTCTCTATCTGAACAATGTGTAGCTCAAGGGTACATGAACGCAACACCATCCAAGCCAATATCAGAGTTAAGGGATGAGGCAAGGTTTCCATCTACTGGACAACGTTTATTATGACTGCTACCGCCAGATGTCAACCAGTCAGCATCTCCTTAAAAGGTCCCATGTCAGCGCAAGAAACTCATAATGTAATTCAGTCAGCCTCCATAAAATCTCCCCCAAGAAAATCCACCTTTTATGTCTTTTATCTGATCTTGTAATAATGTTGAATATCTCTATTCTAAGTCTATAAAATACCTTCTGGTCTGGCTTTGGGCTTCTTCAGGCCTCCATCCTGCATCAGCTCGAAGGCAAACGCCACATTATGAACCTCAGGAGACACAAAATGGAGATTTAGTATACAGATAAAGAAGTTAAAGGCCGTCCTATTTCCCCAGTAAATGTCACTTTTTGAGTTTATAGCCACCTTCTGTTCAAAGCTCTCAGGAGTGAGGAAGAAGTTGTACAGAGGGACAAAGTAGTCTTCCAGCAGCCCCATCAGCAATACCAGGTATACTCCATCAGCAAACTAAATACAGACACACATAATGTAAGTATTTATAAGTCTTAATATAAGTAATGTACGTGTAATATGTATCTATTGTTTATATCAAGACAGTCATAATGTAAGTATCTATAGTTTTTATCACATCTTATACCAAAACTAGTAGATCAGATTGCATTTAATGAATATGTGAAAATTTTAGTCGTGTTTGAGAATAGATAAAAGATGAGTGGAGCAAAAATTGACCAAACTGACTGACCACCACTGTCAGCAAATGTCTTACCTGAGATTCCAGCTCAGTAACTTCCAGGTTCAGCTTGTTCAGGTGTTTGTTCACAAAGGTGATGAGAGACTGGTAATGGGATAAAAACAATTCATTATTTATTATTACTGTAATAATAATAATAATAATAATAATAATAATCATCATCATCATCATCATCATAATAATAATAATAATCATCATCATCATCATCATCATCATCATCATCATCATGGTGCAGAGAAAATAGTTTTTGTACCGTTTTTACAACGTTGAGCTTGTCAGGTGCGTGATCCAACAAAGTGTCAAATGCATCCCTCTCTGTTGTAAAAATTCAAAGGTTAAGAGTACGAAATAGTTTGACATTTTAGGAAGGGTAATGGAAAAGGTGCTAGGAGGATAAAAAAGATCAATACAACTCTGGGCAGGGAACAGGAGAAACAGCAACCCTGGCTCAGTCAAGTGGTAAGAAATTCCACCCAACTTCACCTCTAAAGCTCAATAATGACTATATTATATATTGTGTTTAAGTCATACAAAGACTTAGTGTATGTATGTATGTGGCTGATACTCACCAAACCTTCCCATCATCATTCTGAAAAAAAAAAATGAGACTTGTAAAACTATGCAGTTGTTTTTTAACTTTATGCATAATGACCTCTTAATACTTTATACTGCTACTGTGGATAAGAAACAGTGTCAGGTCTTACTCTGTGGTGCTCGTCAGCTCTTTGGTCACAAGAGCAGTCTGCAGGATGCCCTCTCGTTTCTGCTCAAAGGAATTTATATGGTTTTAGGTTGTTCTGTTGTGATTTCATGAACACATTTTCATTTAATTTGAATACTGTCAAGTCTGTGATTTTGTTAAACAAAAGTTAAGTTAAATAAATAATGAGGACAGATGCGCAAGTTTGACCAGACAACTTTACCTTGACGACGACCACCTGCACTGAGACATGCTCAGGCAGTCTGATTGGGACCTGGAAGTGCATCGCGAGCGCCACGAGCAGATAGACAATAGCCACCAGGTTCTTTGAGTGGATGGCTGTAACAGAGTGTTATGGAGACAAAAGATCCTCAAAACTCTGCACAGAATCACACATTTCATAAATGTGTGTTAAAGATGCATTCCATATATATTTTACTCATGAAGTTCAATCTTCTAGTAAAGAGGAGTACAATACAGCCTGTAAACAGCCATTTTCAATCTTTCACAGAAAATCTGCATTTCAGCTTGGGAGATGATTAAATACAAGGGTTGCATTATGGGAAATGTAGGCGATTCCATTTTTGAAACTTGACTGGAACCAGGGACTAAAAATCTAAAAGATACTTCAGCCTCTCTTGCTTCACCTTCGAATATTCTTTCTCGTCTCATGTGAGTTACCAAACTTTCTAAAATATTCAACTTTCTACAATATTTAATGGCTGTATTGTTGATGAAAAACTCACAGTCTACACTCCACTCGATGGTCCACCCATGAGGCCTCAACATTTCATTGACGGCCTCCAAAACCGTCTGAAGCTTCTGCTTTTGGCCGATCTCTGACTGCGTCACTTCGGCCACATTCAACTTCCTGCCTGACAACTTTTCTGCCAAGAGAAACACAATGTCAGCTCAAACACATAGGGAAAGACTTTCAATAGACAGAGAGGAATAGTCATTCATTATAGGCATATTGTGAACAGAAATAAGTAAGTAAGTAGTTTCTGAATTAGGAGGAGGGATTTTGAGCTTTTCCCTTCAGCCTGTGGGCTTAGAAAAAAGAATAAGAGGAACTCACACAGATTACAAAAAAAGAGAAGAAATCTAAACCAGGTCAACTGGTGAAAAAACGCTTCATTTCCATAACAAACGAAAGTTACAAAAGTGCTTCAAACCAAACAAGTGCACAACAAAATGTGTCGGGTGTTTTTTTTGTTGGAAAACAAGGTCACAGTGATCTTGAAAATGTACAAATGCGGTGGCTGCAGACAACACAGACGACTTGCAAAGGAAGATTTCTCTGCTCCAAGCAATAGTCGGAAAGGGGATTTAGGCAGCTTATCTCAAGAGCGTGGGTTTGAATATTAAAAAAAAATAAAAAGAAACTAGCAACACTGATTAAAAAAAGGGAATCTAAAAACAGCACTGATGTAATAAAAGACAGAAATATAAGACATAAGGTGCAAAAGTGATAAAGGAGTGTGAAAGCTAAAAAAAGGCTCAAATGGAAATGAAGACTTCACACTTTACTGCGCAAAAAAAAATCCTGCTGTGTGTTTTACATGTTGTTCACAACACCTCTGCAACATATGTACGCAAGTGTCAGTCCTATTATGTTACTAGCTGGCTCTCTGTTTTGCCCGTGTACGAGTTTGACAGCTGATGAGACGTTTTGTTGGTCTGCAGTGAGTCTTGAATGTTTTGACAGAGGAAAATAAGTGGGAGCAGAGAAGAGGATGATGAAGAAGAAACCAGGGGGAATAAACAAGAGAGGGAGCAGAAGAGGGAGTCTGAGCTTTTCCCTTGATTACACACACACACACATACACGAGAATCAATCAAAACAGAGAATGTAAGAATCTATAAAAACAAGTTCTACGTGAGAAATGCAGTAAGGTAAGAAGCACAAGAAATAAACTAAGAGTCTTGTAGTCTACAGATGCATATTCAACATTTAGCCACAAAAATTAAATTCAACATCAATAACTACAAATGTTACTGAATAAATCCACTTTTTTTTTACTTTTTCAGTGATATAACATTATATTAAATGCCTTGATTTTGTCTATTTTTTGTGAAATGTAGTGGCAAGAGACAGGTGTCATAAAAAATGCTTATGTTTTTGTTTCAGTCTGATTGAAATCTGAAATGTTTTCAGTTTTCAGCCTGCATTAACAAATAACAAACACAAGAGGGAAACCTCTAACAGACCAAAGAAATAGAAGCTTTTCTAGCCACAGCGGCGCTCTGCTGAATACACATATTTATAACAGTGGTCATTATCAAAACTATGTTTTAAGGCTAGTCTGAAACAGCAGAGAGAAAGTTAGGCCAGATATTCACCACTTCCAATTTACCGCTGCTAATTTAATTTCATCTGGTGCACTGCTGCTGCTTAGGAGCATAGAGAAATTAAATAATATAAAATAAAGTATTGAATTGCTGCTCACTGCAAGCACTAGTTTACTCAATATGCAACCTTTTGGCCATCAAACAACTGCAATCAAAACTCTGAATTGTATAAACTGACTCATGCAGATTTATAAATGACCTAAACTTTACACATCCATTAATTGTAGCATTCACCCATAGATCAGAAATTTAACTCTTTCTACTAATAACACTGCCGGTTTTCCTGCCGGCACATGACAAGTTGAAGGCCAATAAAAGTTATATGGATAAATACATGGGATGCCAAAGAAACTAATTTCTCACCAAACAACTTCTGGAGCACCTGTCCATCGTAACAGTCCTCCTCCAGGTCTTTGACTATGATCCTCTCTTCCTCCAACTCACTGTTGATCCAGTCAATCAGGACCTGGACACACATCAGTATGTAATGAAACCTACTATCAAACTTTGTGCTTCTTTGTGCTGAGTTTTTCACATTTGTACTGCTCTGATTTTGCAGAACAGATGTGATGTTTGTTTGCAAACCGTGATCCCAGCGTACCTTCAGGAGATCTTTAAATTTGAGATTTTCCCGCGATGTTGGGTCCAACATGATCCTCTCAGCATTTTCCTCTGAGGAAAACAATGTGAGGGACATTCAAGACAGTCATTTCAGTAGAAATCTGAAGAGACACTCAAACTCTGACTTCAATACAAATCTACAAACACACATACACACAATGTTCCTGTCACCGTCATGTCAACAGTGATTCACGTGGTGACTGAAGACGAGGGCGTCTCCACTCCACCCACTTTCATTTCCTGCTCCTCCACTTTCAAAGTCCCCCTTAGTCAACATGTGTTGAAATACTCATATTGCGACCTCAGTAACTGTTACTGCAAGTCAGCTGCAAACAACTGAGCCGAAGCTAAAATTACTGGAAACGCTTTGATACGTGTTCAAACAAACTACATATATAAAAAAATACGCTCAACCCAAACCCTAACAAATACAACAAAGTAAAATAATCCACATCTGATAGCATAAACATAAAAGACCAATGAGAGTCATAAAATCTGAAATAACATAGTGATAAATAAAATATTAATCTAATATTAATCTGAGAGTAACTAAAGCTGTCAAATAAATGCAGAGGAGTACAAGGTTCAATATTGAGAGATGTAAAGGAAAAGTATAAAGTGGCGTAAAATGTAAATGCTGAAGTAAAGTGCACATATCTTCAAAATGTACTTACAGTACAGTACAAGTACTTGATGTGCTTTGTCACATTCCAGTGTGCAGTTTAATGTCTAGATAAGATGCTCTTTACATGTGTATATGTGTATATGTTTATGAGTGTATACATACCCATCAGTGTGTCCTCTGGGTGGATGTCTGTCCCTGTGGGAAGCATCGGAGCGTTGATGGCATTCTTCCCCTCCTCATGGAGATCACTCACTAGAAAGACAAAAACAACAAGAACAACACACACACATACACACACACACACACACACACACAAATGATAAAGCTAAGATAACCAGGCACAACAAATTCAATAAACAAATCCATGAGGAAAGATTGATTGAATGCTCTGCTCTTAAGTAACTGAAAGGATAACAAAGAATGAAATATGCTTTGGAAATGAATATACAATATAGAATAACATAGGATTTTGTTTTCTGAGAGACAAATTGAGATGAACAGGGAAAGACAAAAATAAAACAGGAAGAAAATGAATAGAAATCATGTCACTGATCATCACTATTCGTGCAAAATCACCACAAAGTCCTCTTGTGGAGAACTTGTGTCTGACACCAATTTGGTGCCAGTTTGATGCCTGCTCCTCCTCTTCAGATAACACTTTATTGAACCACCAGTTCAGAGATTAACAAAATGGATTTTACACACAGGAGACTCCTACTAGAGAATCTTAAAGGGGAACTTTTAAACTGACGTGTTGTTTGGAGATGGCTACAAGTTTAAAAAGGAAATAAATCCAGAGGTGTGGCGTTAAAGAGAGGCGAGATCAGCAGACCTCTGGTATCTTTGACTCTGATGCATCAATTTGGATCCTGTTTTCTTTTGTCTGTCCTATTTTGTACTTTGAGCAGGACAATTCAAAAGTTATGGCTAATGGACTATTACTTAACCCAAGAAAGATTATTCATGCTAACTACTCAGTTAGAGTAATCACACTCCCAATGCCACATTATAAAGTAATGTATATTTTAAAGTATATTTTCACCCTTTCACTCTCCATAATATACCACTAAAAGGGACACTGTCATTGCCACCTGTGAGTTGGACAAACTTCAGAAGAATCAGAATCAGCTTGTAAGAAATGTTTATCTGGATAACCCTGAGCTGTCATACTTCTGTCACTTCCTACGTTTTCCTCCCACCATGTGAGACTCTTTCCTTGCCGCCATGGATTGCATTACGGAGCAGCACTATCCGTCAACGTCTTACTCGGAAAAACAAGGAATTTAAGCATGTATGTGGCATTTTATTATATACATTTAAGTGTATGTTTCATCAGCTGAGACAGAATAAAGTTTGAAACTCGGTGCACAGTTACAGCTGATTAAAAGGTGAAAAGACACACACAAAACTAACACACACTTTGAGTCAAGGTTCAAATAAAATCAATTTGTGCTGAGCTGCTTTCACTTCTGACTGGAGACGACACTCCTGGGATTTAAAGGCTTTCTTCCCCTAATGGCCACATTGCTTTTATCATCCTGCATTTCTATTTGTGAGACCTGCAACAGGCTGCACCACAATCAATGGCATCAAATCTGTCATTTCATTGACTTTGCTATTTATAAAACATGGAGGAGAATCGTGGTGAAGATGCGAGGGGTGAAAATGCCTCCTTTTCCAAGGAAAAACATAAAAATGTGTTTTTTAAATTGAAAATATAACTGAAAAAGTCTAGAACGATGTGTTCACGGATATCTGTACATATCTCAACTTCAAAGCACGTGCAAAGAGAGGATATACAGAATTACCCCGGGAGGAGGGGTCCCAACAGGTTCCCTATCTGATTCAGCATTCTCATAAGAGCTGGATAACAGCTCGAGCCTCGAATCTCTCCACAGATCAGCAGTTTGCTTTGTAATTACAGAGAGAGCAAGCGAGCTGCAATTCATCATAATTGCGCTGCTTCCTCCCTCCGTGTCCATCTGGCTGCATTAGTGCTGCGTTGGACCGAGCTGGACAGAGCCGTCAAGTCAAATGTGAGCAGGAATGGTCAAAATCACACAAAATAATTCATTTACCAGAGCAGATTTACACAGGATGATATGTGGAGATAAAAATACTTCCACGCTCCAGTCCAGTGGCCCTTGCAAAGACCGATTACAAAATGTTAATTTTACACTGATTAGTAGTACTTACATCTTGTTGATCTCTTATAACAACCGACATATTGCTGGATATTAACACGCAGCGTGCAAAGGTAACATGTCCTGCTTCCCCATTTCCACTTCCAAGTTCCCCAAAGCCCCAAATCAAAACCAAATCACCTTGTTTCTTCCTCTTGGTCCCACACAGCAGCCCTGCCATGTCTCCACTATAAACCTCTGGACTCCCCCTCGACAGCAGCAAAGAGCGAAGGTAGAAAATGTAGGAGTGTACTTGTGTGTAGATGTGTGTGTGTGTGTGAATCGCAGTCAGTGGGGATCAGCAGTGGCAAGAGGTGGGTGGGCGGGGGGGGGGGGCGTCATCACGTGTTTATTTCTGTCACAACCCTCCACCCCACCTCTGCGGTCCAGTTACAGTGTGTGCATGTGTGTGTGTGTGTGTGTGTTATATGCATGTGTGAGACAGGAAAGAGACACCACACTGGACATGAACGCAACAACCCAACCGCAGCAGTAACCTCTGGGCCGTCACACAGCGGACACAGGACAGGCTCATCTATGACAGGTAGAGTGTCGGCTGAGTATCCTCTAATCTAAAATTCATTCAGTGCATGCAGCTGGGTGTAAAAAAAACAGCCTTTTCTCACACAAAAAATCCCCACTTGATGTTTTTCTTGTCTTAACTAAAAGAAATTAGCAGCAGTCTAGTAATTTCACAGCAATATAGGAGAATGGACTCCTTTAATATGTTTTGCTGCAGCGGATAATCAATCAGGCAGCGGCTGAATTCCTGTTAACAGAATTACACTAATTCAATATAAACAAAAGCCTGCAGTCAGGAACCTTAATCTTATGCTTTATTGCAAAGATTCATGTACAAGTAAAGCTGCTCAGTAATTATTAGAAACCATTGTGGAGGACACGGTGATGAGCAGCGACATACGGTCTGATTTCTTTTGCTTTAGGGGAAAAAAACAGGGTAATCCATCTGCATCATACAAAAAACTAAAAAAAAAACAAAAAAAAAAATAGCGTAAAGCAAATTGAAATCGACCTCGTCTTTTGGTTCCCCCGCTCCTGTTGGTGGGGGAGGCGGTTTACTGTGACACAGAGGAGGGGGGTGGCTTGGAGGTTGGGGGGATGGAGGAAGTAGAGGGGGGTTATAAATAATGCAGCAGTATGGAGAAGACAGACTGGACCTTAAATATAGCTCTGGTTATTTACACCAACACAGGCACCAGTGAGTAACAGCAGCCGGGAGACGACAGTGTCACCCAGTTTGTTCCACAGGGGGCCTTCAGCAGATATCAACCGTGACAGCTGAAACTCATTACTAATATTTATTGTTATTATATGTTATGCGTTTCATTTATTCACTACTGCTACTTCTCTTTACTCCTCACAAACAACACCTACTGTGTGTTTTTCTGGTCAAAGGAAGTTTAATATTCATATACTGTTCAGTCTCCTTAGTCAGATTTGATACTGATATTTAGAAGAACAAAAAAACTCTTCTAATACTCTTTTAATACTCTTTTTTACATGACGTATGCAAACATTTTCTCTCAAAATATAGCTGAATTTAGTTTTTGAGAATGCTCAACAAAACCCAGCAATTTGGGAGAATAAGTAAAAATGGCGGTATATCGTTTTCGTAAATTAACCATTTTACATTTGGAAATGAATTTGGAATGATATAATATAATATAACATAATATAACATAATATAATATGATATAATATAATATAATATAATATAATATAATATAATATAATATAATATAATATAATATAATATAATATAAT
>JBAJHX010000081.1:7221576-7253230 GCA_037176925.1 Amniataba percoides | reverse complement strand
TAATATAATATAATATAATATAATATAATATAATATAATATAATATAATATAATATAATATAATATAATATAATATCCATTTCTTTTTTATATTTGTATATAAAAAGTGTTATAAAAGTACTAATGCTAAAATAAGTAGTAAAAAAGTAAAAAAAGCAACAAACAGATGACTTACTATTATGAGCATCCATCCTACAATCTGTATCGTAAGTTATACTTTGTATTTTCAGGGTGTAATTACTCTTCGCCCAAATTTGAGAATGTGATACAACACGAATGCTCTCTGTCCTGATAAAAAGTTTTTTTCTTTTCACTAAACTATCAGTATTACAGCACTGCCCGTTGCTGACTGAGGGAGTTGTGCCTTGTCAGAGAAAAGCAGACTTCCTTTCAGTTTATCAGGATGTGAAGAAAAGAGCCTTGTGCACACAGTATCATTGGAAACTAAGTTCCCCATGTCAGGAATAGTGGCTGTGTAAAAACATATTCCTTTAGGTTTAACAGCCTCAAGCAACATTTTCCACTCAATATCTGAAACAATAAAATGTTTAAAAATGCACCTAAATGTGTTCTTGTGGTTGCTAAGGAGAGTTAATGTAAACCCAAAAAGCATATGTCCATTTTGTTAAAACTATGAATGACCATTCAGCGGATGTGAGGCAACTTTTCCAGTGGCAACTCGTCTCTCTTGGGTGTTCCTCTTAAAGATTATAAACAACCACACCCACATGCAACAGAAACCACCGCAGTAAGAGCGTCTGAGGCCACAAGCTGTGCTCCTTTAGCAACACTAAACCTCAAATACTTCTCTCCTGTCACAAACTTATTTATAATCCTAACACCTTCTACCTTTAAAATAACTTGTGTATCATCTGTGCTTTGGTCGGCTTTGACCACACAGGGGCACTGTGCTCCCATGAGCGCCACTCAGACACTGAGGCATTATGGGATTTCCTTTGGTCCACCCTGCAGGATTCGTCCCCTGCTGGACTGACTTACAGGCCTGTGTAAGCTAAATTAAAGGTGGGGACCACTGTGGGAGTGTTTGACGGTAAATTAAGGTAATTTTATCTCCTCGAGTGTTTCCATTTTCTGCTACTTTATACTCATACTATTATACCCCACTAAATTAATCCAACTTCTGCAGTTACTTCATATTTTCCAAACAAATCATTTGATTCATTTCTAAAATATGATACTTTGCTTTGGATTAGACTCACAAATGTATATTAAAATGAAATCTTAAATGTAGGACTTGTTATAGAATATTTTTAAAAAGAAGTGTTGCCACTTTGACTCCAGTGTATGAATACTCCATCCACTGATTCACTGATTACTTATAAACATAAAAAGAAATCGCTTCAGACTCCTGAGTTCACAAGTTTCAGGGGTGAGGGGGAGACATATGGGGCATTGTTTTGAAAACTCTGTTGATCCATTGAACTTCAGTGAAGTTTTTTGCAGGAAGACAATTATTCTCATTACCTCATTGGGACTCCACCTCTCAGTTATCATCTAATTGACTCACTGGGCTGAGCTGTCTGCGGGTTAGTCCCTGAAGCAGCCTTAAAAGTACCCTATGGAGTTTTAATTCTTATGAAACAGTCTCCATTTAATGCCTCTACATGGTCGACATAAGCAAACAAGACCAACAGAGAGAAGATTGGCTATTTCTATTCATTTATCAGTATAAGTAATCTGTTTGCGGAGGGGAGTGAAGCGGAGGTAACCTGCAGTTAGGTGAAGCAGTATCATTTTTGTCCACAGGGGGCGCCAAAATCAATACAAAATGAAAACTTCCATTGAGCTACTTTAAAAGAGAAAAATCCCCTTTTTTACTCTGGCAGTGGCAGGGCAGTTTATTCTGTTAATTACAGGGCTGCTGTCATGATTGATTCATGTATTGATTTTTCTCGATTACTGAGCTTGTAAAATAGTGTGGTGAGGACACAAATATATATTTCTCCTACAATGACATGAAACAGTAAATAAAACAACAAATTTGAGAAGCACAAACGTAAGTTTTTTTTGTCTTTTTTGCTCAATACATAGACTCAAAACTGTTTTTTGTCCATTGATCAATAAACTGTTTCAGTAATGTATATCCTCATTATCATCCCATAGCTTTTAACTGAAGCCTGTGACAGTGTCATTCACATTTCTCCCTGAGACTTTCGGGTTTAACAATGTTGGATTGAAAGTTTTTCTAGGTACTGTCCCACCAGTCTGAAGAGGCAAAACTACAAATTCAACGGTTTGTGAAGAGATTTCAACTTATAAATGAGTGGAAACCCAACAGGTCTCTAGAAGGGAAGTGTCTGGGATTTAATGAGGCTCCCTAAACAATTAATATGTCTCTGTCCTCCTGCTGGTGGGCCTCCTTTAATGGAGATTGCAAACACATGGCTTTGAGAATACACACACACACACACACACACTTAGGCGTTAAACCTTGCAGCTGTCTGTTTCACCACACAGTGCCTGTCCCCTGTGGGAGGGCAGAAAATAGTTTGATCAACAGCTGTAAAACTGGGACAATGAGTGAAAGAGAATAAGTGTCTGATTATCTCAAATATACTAAGAAAAAAAAAACCTCTCACACTTTTATCTACACGACCTTCATTTCTGTCACCGCTCAGTGATCTATTTCTGTTTATTACCTCATGTTAAATGCCTGTGGAGCTGCTGAGAGCTGCTCTGTCTCTCTCACTCTCACAGAAGTAACAAAACTACACCACACGCTCAAAACACGTCCACGACTGAGCCTTTCATGAACTGTGTCACAGTGATCAGAGGGAAGCAGCACATCACAGTGAACTCAGTAACTGTCTGTGGAAATAAATCATGTGTGCAGCCCATGATCAAACTGCCTGTCCCGGAGGAGAATATTTTAATAGCGCATCATGTGATTGCAGGACCATGGACAGAAGCAGGGACAGAGGCCTTTTCTCATAATGTGAGAAAATAAAAACAAAACAAAACAAAAAAAAAAATCACTGACCTTCTTTGGATTTTTTCTTCCGCGCAAGGGTTCCTCCTAGTTTCCCGAGGAAAGACTCGTCCTTTTTCATTTTAGCGGACTGCATGGTGGCAGATGCGCTCCCGGACATTTCTTTCTTTCTGTGTGTGTGTATGTGTGTGTGTGTGTGGTCTCTCTGTGTATTGATAAGTGTCACTGGTCCTCCTTCCTCCTCCTCCTCCTCCTCCTCCACGCCGTGATGCGTTCAGGCTCCGGTGCTCGGTCCAGTCACGGGCTGCGGGCTGACACGTTCACGGACGGACGGACGGACAGACTGAAGGGAGGAGAGCGGCTCCGCATCAGCACAGCAGTGACTCACATGTGAGAGCAAACCTCCATCAGCTCACAGCGCCCCCCAGCTGCAGGACGAGGAACAGTTTACACTGGATGGTATTTATTTATTCGTGGACATTATTAACGTGCAAATGCAGAATTAGAGAGACACGCCAACAGCTTTATATCTGTATATATGGAGGATGCATACAATGTATTTATGTTTATAGTGTATTTATGTAATTTATGTATTTGATATTTTTATATCTATTTTCATATTGAGCTGCTGTGACACGTGAATTTCCCCTGATGTGGCATTAATTAAGTTGAATAAAGTTTTATTTATTACACACACAGAGGTAATGTTTGTATCCCTCTTTCTCCGTCCCTCTCTATAAATCTGCTTACACACACACAATAAAATCCATCATCATTCAAGACTACATGCACAGTTGTATGTATCTATATGGCTGTTTGTTTACAAGCTCTTTAGCCACCTCTGCATATTTAATACTACTCACTTACATGGTTGGTTGGTACATATCCATTACCAATCTACAACCTGTTCTCACTGCTAACTTCATCCACTACATTACTGCACAGCCGTGTTACATGCTACCACACGGTTATATTTTATTTATATTATTTTAAGTTGCACGTTATTTCATGTCTTGGATTCTACTTTTACTTCTATGTGAAAGTGCTACATGCATTACATGCTTCTACACATATTTCTGTGACCACTGCTGGAGGGAGTCTGAAACCTGAAGGCTTCAAACTTTACAAATCACATATAAAGACACCAGTTCAAGACAAGATCAACAAAAAGCTAGATTTATTATTTATTAATCATGCATAAAAACGTGAAGATAAAGCATTAAAAAAGAAATAAGAAAGATACCGATATTTACATTATTCATTTCTAAGACAAATTCCCAATGCAAGAGTTGGAGTTAAATGAAAATCATCATTTGTGTTCCTTATGTAATCATAACTTATTTACCAACCTGTACAGGTCATTTTTCAAAAGATGGATGGCTTGTTAATCAATCTGACAACTGATCATGTGGCTTCACAGTATTCTGAATCACTCCAATTATGATTTTTGAAAAATGCTGTTTATTTTAGGGGACAATGTGATAGATAGGTGCTCGATGACATTAAAACAAAACAAAAACCATGAAACGTTAACAACATTTACTGACGGGCTCCAGCTAGAACAGTAAAAGAGCAGGATCAACTTCAGTGCTCATCACATCCTCCAGTTTCTGGTGCTGGTTTTAGGACAAAGAAATACCAATTAAATTGGTACACATAGATTTAAACTGTCAAATCATGTGTGATGCTGATGTATGGTCACCTGTCGTCCGCAGTAGCTTCCAGTCCGCCTGCAGTTTGTGTCTCAGCCTCTCTAGCGTCTCCACATCCTCTGGAGGAGGAGCATGAAGCAGCCCCAGAGAGGGAGCAGCGAGCCCGAGGAGAGAGGAGGCTGTGGGGGCAACACACGCCTCCTCTCCTTCCTGAAATTACAAAGTTATTGACCACTAAATCAGAACATGCTGCCATTTAAACCAAAAAAAAAAAAAAACGAAGCCCCTTCCCCAGTCTTCTTACCTGCATGAGCACCAGAGTGTGTCCCTGTGCCAGGCCCTGCAGCAGGCCAGTTAGCTGTTGCCACATGCTGTCGCTCAGCCCGCTACCCGGCATCCGCACCAACAGAACCAGACTCGGGTCATAATGGTATCCCAGAGGCAGGAGGAGGCCCAACACGGCCTGCATGAACCCCGACACATCACTACAACCCTGTGAGGGGACAGAAAAATACAACTGAGATGTATTTCCATCTCACATACGCCCATAAAGAACAATTAAACACTAAAAACTAAATTTATGTACACAGAAAATATGAACTGATAAATGCTACAACTGTAATATTTAATGTAAAAACAATTATAAATTGATTTATTCAGCACAATTTGGATAAAAATAATAGAAGTAATTAAAAGCCATGAATAAAAGACAGTTTGTAGCACCTTCTTTAGACAGACAGGAATGTAATGTCTGCATTTCTGCTCCTCTTTCTCCTCCTTCTTGTTGCTGAACTGCACCAGGAGTGTTTTCCTAAAGACGGAGAGATTACTGTCATGTTGTTCATACTGTTGTGGACAAACATCTTTGTTAGTTAGCATGAAGTTATCATAAAGTCTTGTCCAAAGAGCAAAAATGATAATATAATCACCCATCCTCTGTGCAGAGACTTGGGGCTGCCACATCTCCAACACACACGACCAAAACCCTGCATGATGAGAAAGCAGCATCAAATCAGCTTTTTCTTTTCACAATAAAAGGGCTTCACTCAAACATCCTGTTGGTTTACTCATATTCTGTGAAGTCAGCTTGTTCTTTAAAGGAAACCCCCGCATAGTCTTATAGCTACAATCAACCTTAAAGTGTTTGGTTATTATAGAAACAGGTATTATCTATTAAACGGTAAAACGACAAGTCTGTAAAAGAAGTTGTGGTTTCACAGCGGGGTCGTTATGCACAAGAGCAGCAAAGAGGAAAGAAAGAAATAGTCCTGCACATAAACATAAGATCATAATCTGAACAAATACAAGGTGTTTTAATAATAAGCTTTAGAGGTGCTGCGGGGCAGATTTTGGTCTTTATGCTAAGCTAACTGTCTCTTGGCTGTAGCTTCATATTCTGTACTTTAACATGAACGTGGTATTGATCTTTTCAAACTCTACCATTTTCCATTTTAATGGCAGATGTTTCTTGTGTGGACACTTTTTTTTTCCATCTCAGTGACATTAAAACATACAGTCGCTGTATGTATGGATTAGTTTCCCTTTGATATACCGGTTGCTGGGAGCAGTTGCAGCGTGCTTGACAACACACATCATCGCCATGGAGACATCACAGACCAGCGCCAAGCCACTGCGGATCTGAGAGGCAATAATTAAATATAGAAACATCAGCGTGCAGCTCATGTGGGCAGGTCAGCGATGAGCACTCGAAAAAGAGAAGACACAGATCGTATCCCGTCCGTACCTCATTCTTCTCCATTTCGTCCACGAGGGCGACGAGAGTGCTGAGGGCTCTGAGAGCGTCGCTGTCATCTGCATCTTTCAGGAAATTCTCCCTTATAGTAAAGAAAACAACACATTTTTTTTAATCACGTACAAGATGAAATCATGGTCCTAAGACATCTTTTGAATTCAGCTTACCTCTTATGATAAACCCTCCCTGTGTCAACATTAAGAAATAAAGTTGATCACAATGAATGAACAATTATCAGCCACAGCTCCATACCTGAGTTTGCTGACTGTGACCGGGCCGGGGTCCCCTGATAAGCTGAAGCGTTTACATCCATCCGGGCAGGCCACACCTTTCGGGAGGACTAGAGCAGTGCGGGTAGGAGGAACCACGCGATTCGGAGGATCCGGCCACACTTTTTCCTCCTGGTTTTCCTCCTCTTCAGCCTTCACGGTCTTTTCTTCTCCTTCTGCTAATTTAATGCGTTTTGTGCTGATTTCACAGGCGGGTAACTCAGCTGGAAGACGGAACAATGAAATACTTTATGAAGCAGTAAAAATAAAAGTATTCTAAAATCTTAAAACAGAAGTAATCACAATGTACCATCGGCCTTGTTTCTACAAAAAAGGAACTCTACCTATTTCACACATCTAGGTTTTTTTAAAGCTCTTGGACAGCATTACTGAAATGTTGTATAAAACCTTTTCTGGCTCCAGAGGGAGGTGAGTGAAATCTGTAAAATTGCCTCAGGTGATGTCACTTGAGTCAGAGTCACTGGGGCTGAAGACTGCAAGCCTCAAAATTAAATAAAACTGCAGGTACTGAATCATAAAGATGTGAGTTTACCAAAAATTTGTTGCCCTCATCTCTGCTTGAGGTTCGCAGGCTCGAGGCTATATTAGCTGCAACAAGCACACTGAAGCTGAATCTCTGACCAAACTGTTTGCAGTGGAGTTGCATTGTGGGTAATGTAGGCACCAGATTTTGACAAAGAAGAAGACCATGTGGGTTATAGAAAATTACATCTGACATTTTCCCAATGTTCCTCATGAGTCCGATCATGTTAACAATGCCAGCAACGTTAAATTGGTGGATTTTTTTTAATGTTACAACTTATTGCAATTACCCCTAAAAGATTACTAAGACCCCAAAAAAGACTTTTGGATGTTATACCTGCATGTTTGAGGGAGGACCAGTACTGCCTGTGAGCTGATCGGACACACTGAAGGGACTCCAGCGCACTGCAAAGAGTCAAATCAATTCACCACAGTTACAATAACACACACACAATAAAAGTTTAGCACATTCATCGGAGTGACAATGAGACACACCTTCTGCAGGGATCATCGAGGTTTGCAGGTCGAGGCGCAGGATCTCCCAGCAAGGTCTGAACTGTTTGGCACACGGACTGCGGGAGGGAGGTCAAGTTGTATCCTCCCTGGAAAATATTTGCACAGTGAAATCTTTTACAACCCAAAGTTCCTCAGATGTGATGGTGGAAACATGCAGAGCTTTCACAGACAGCTCCTTCCACGAAAAATAAACCCGCACGTCATATATGAATTAATACATCAGACACTAACAATATACAGCAGAGAAAACAACACAACTGAGTGTCTCCAGGTGTTAAATTAAGTTTTTAGATTGGGTATCAAGTACGTGTTGTTTGGCCTGACCTCCAGCACAGCGCACAGTTTCCCTCCTGCGAGGTTCATCAGGAGGTGAGTGAGGTGGGCAAAGATGTCTGGGCTGGCGCACATTTCACCCTGAAAGAAAAGACAATCACAGTCGCTTTCAGTAAACATGTTCAGTTTCTTTATACTGTTAAATTAAAGGCATCATAGTTTGTGTTGTTGTACTGGAGTGCATCACATTCAGAGGTGCTTCTGTATGTAAATAGAACAAAATATATACAACTCTAAATTTGATGTAGAAAAACACCACATTTTCTGTCAATAATACACATAGCTGATTTTAAACATACAGCTAAATCCTTTAAAACATTGTAAACTTTAAAAGGTAGAATTTAGGGCAGAGCTTTTGTATTGAATAGTACAGGTGTATAGTTCAGCATTCTGGATTACTGCAATGTACATTCAGTACCTCTGGGTCACCGATGGCTGAATCAAAGCCTGCACACACCAGGACCAGGTCTGGGCAAAACTGTGGCAGAGAATCAGGTGTTCAGACAAACAGTCTCCAAAATTTGTCAGCAAAATGTGTATCTTTATGAGAATGAATTACCTCGTACGCAACAGGCAGGAGGACGTGACAGAAGACCGAAAGATAGTCGCCGTTCTTCATTCCCACCTGAAAGACCCACAATAGAACCTCGTCAGAAAACACATTTGTACTCACAAAACATCCACCAAAGAAAATACTATACATAAAGATACATAATTATAAGTGAAGATTTTTTTATGAAAATGTGCTAATGGATTTATGTGCTATTATCTATATGTACCATTTATACTTTGTGCCCCATCCCCTAAAGTTAAATACAGTGTGGTCACTGTATTTTATTCTATTTTGTTGTTTTTCCCCCCTTTTTTCTATTATATTCTTTCCTTCTATACAAAAGTTGGGTCAGGCTGGGTAAAGTCACGTTTTCACCAAAAGCACCAGGAAAGAGGATGCCAGAAGTAAACAGCAAGAAGGCATTTGTGTGGTTACTTACTTTGTTCCAAGGCACATTTATATTAAACCCTGCTCCTTTCTCTTTGCCAACACTGTCGTAGTCTGATTCTCTGAGCTGAGGCCAGAACTTCTGATGTTCATATCGGTGCCATGAGAAGTAGAGAACGCTGGGAGGGCCGAAACATTTTGTTTAGTAAATGTAAAATGCCAGAACACCAACACATAAAGTCTGACTCACCTTGGGTCATCTTCAAAACAGTACTGCACACCTTGACCATGATGTACATCCCAGTCTACGATCAGCACCCTGAAAATACAATATGATGTAAATATACGAATGGGGGGCCAACAGAGCTGCTCTAAAAACACACTAAAGTGAAGTTTGTTACCTTTTAAGCCCATATTTTTGCTTGGCATATCGAGCCGCTATGGCCACATTATTGAAAACACAGAATCCATTGGCAGCGCTGCGCATGCTGTGGTGTCCTGGTGGTCTGTCAACGAAGAAACAAAGAATGAGAAACGATGCACATTTTGAGATTTTATCCAGTAATTGATCATTCAGTCAATGCAGACAACAAATCATTGGCTTACAACCTACAAATGCTTGGTATTTTCGCAACTGGACTTTCAGATTGTGTGAAGCTGTAAACAAATCTTTGGTATTTTGTAGTTGTTGTCTAAAATGCTATCTTTCTTCCACAAATCCCTTAAATAGTCGGGGCCAGCTCTCGACTTGACTGATGTTTTGTTTGGTTTTTGTAACTTCAAAGGACAAATGAGTAAAACACTGACAGAATGTAAGTCATGATCAAATACTACATGCCTAACAACTGATCAACAAATGGACCACACTTTCCCAATTTAAAGCAGAGCAACGCAAGCGAACCCCCACACGCTCAATGAACAATCAGAGGACATTTTAGCACTGTTGCGTCTAACTGGTTAACGGCCTCACCTGACCAGAGCCATGCCATTCCTCACCTTCCCCGTCATGACGCTGTCCACGAGTTGCAGAGTGGCTCCTGCAGCCAGCTTGGCACAGTGATAGATGTTCTGAGACGGTAACGAAAAAAGAAGAACGGTTAACCGAGAGTAAAGCTGGCGTCTTGTCATCATCACAATATGAGAATCATCCCTCTCAGCACCACTGAAAGAACAAACACAAGATAAATGGCAACAGCTGGTAAGAATATATGAAGCGTGGGACTAACGGGGTGGAAGTAGACGTCACCATACTGCAAGGTGAACTCTTTCAGGTCCTCCAGGGTCATAAAGGGGGTCTTCTTCACAGCCTCTAAGTACTCCTCACTGTTGGAGGCAGGAAACTAAATGTGACTGAAGGATTTTAGGTGCTCAGCCTCGCGCAGAGGCAGAAACACATACTGAACCAGGTGATCAACAATCAAACGGACCTGTGAACCAGCAGAATGTCTTCATCCGTCGCCTCGCGGACAGGAACGGAGACACATCGGCCAGCCAGACCGCTCCTGATCAGAGCTTCATGGCTCACTGTCAGACGCTCGGGGACCTCGATCTTACACGCAGGGCTGGAGGAAAGAAAACAAATTAAAAGACTAAATAAGTTTAAGATTTAAAGATTTAAACTTGCAAGTGCTCTTGATCATTTGACATTTGGGCTTTTAAACACATAGTTTAGTCTGTTTATTTTTTAACCACGTGTGCACAAGCTTAAAAAAAGCATGAAAATACCTATAGGTGCAATCAATAGCAAAATGAGACACGCAAAATAAAAGTTAAAATGAGATGAGAAGTAAAAATGCACCTTTAACTCAGGTGAAAAACAGCTCATGTTCAATGCACACAAAATATTCCTCAGCAAATGAAACAATGATCTTAAGATAGATATTAACAAAGAAAATGAACCGGAAGTGGATTCAAGCAAAGAAAACTGAGCTGTTGTTTTTTTCTTTTATTTTGTCCATCATTTATATCCAACAAGGCACAAACTTAAAGATAATCTTCTCTTAAAAAATCTAGTTATGAGACTAGATGCTCTAAATGTGTGTTTCACCGACAAAAACCGAATTATACAGATACATAGGTTTCATTAATTGAATAGCAGTTTTGTTATCCATAAACTTATATAGTTAGTACATAAAAAAGGGTGAAATAGAGTAAAAGTAAGGAGAACGGGGCATGAGAAGCACACGGCCGGAATAATAAAGACATATATAGCTATATAGCTAGATGATAACTTGCAGCTAACACTGTAGGCGCTCCTCGCTAAGCGACCCGACCAGCTACAACAAGCCGCAACTTCAGTTCCTACTCCAATAAAACCGCTATCGACTTCCAGGTAATGTCTTAAAAAATCAATATAACTCAAAATATTTTAAATGTAAAAGATTAAATATTTAACAGCGGATACATTTAAAACTCCCTAAGAGACAGACAGTAGCGTAACTTAGTTAGATGTCACATTAATGGTAATATAACTTGTACAATTCATGTACAGTAATCTATAGGTGCAACGCTAAATCACAATGATATAACATTATTTTCAGACGGGCTTTCTGTTTGGTTATGCAGCACAATGCATGTATAAAGAGCATTACTCACTCCACCCAGAGCAGTTTGTATTTGGTCATCTCTTCATCATAAATCAATGCTGTTCCCATCTTCAGTATCTTTCCTGTTGTTTCTTCTTCTGCAGGTTATTGTTTCTAATATAAACAGTGCATGAGGGAAATGTGTCGGAGGATCGACAAGTGAGCTGCTCCCATCAGATTTTCAGATTGATATTTTGCAGGTTGCTTGCAGAAGTCAGGAAGTTTCTCTGCACGCAGCATCGACTATCCAACTTCTTCCTCTTCTTTGCGATTTTACTGCACTCGGCATCCTTTTTTAGTTTCATTACTGCCCCCTACTGGTCCACCGTTATCTGATTATTGCACTGCAGCCTCACACACAGTGACCTCTTTAATCTTGAGCTCCAACTGTTTCTGCAGCCTGTTGATAATCTCATTTCTCCCTCTTTGTACTTTCTGCATTTAATCAAGACACACTGTCTCTTTTCCCCACACTGATTACTGTGGTCAGTTGGATGTTTGCCTGTGATAAAAAAAGGGTTATTGTGTAAGGGTTGTTGTGACCACTCTGCTCACGATAATTTGTTTTTTTCTGTTGAATCCACAATATCTCACTCTACTTATTTGCTCTCTCTGTAAGTGTCTGAATCAGAATCAGCTTTATTGGCCAGGTGTGTGAACACATACCAGGAATTTCATGGGTTTTTTTTTTCCCCAATGCTCTCACTCTATGCATAAATACAGAGTACAGATACAGTTTAAAACAGATTGGCAAGGTAAGAATAAACATGAACACAAATGACTATGTATAAGTATGAACAAACATCAAAGTATATGTACTGTAAATATATTTACATGTATACAGAAAATAAGAAATAATAATCACAACAAGAGTGAGGCAGTTGTGCAATGGTGCAGAATGCAAATGTGTGTCTCACTATCACAATACTGTTTCAACTGTTTGATTATTTCTTTCCAAACTGTTTGTTTCCCCTCTAAAGTTAACAGTTTAATATTACATTTCCACAAGTTTAATTTGTTTCTTCCTCCTCCACTGCTGATAGAAGTGCACACACATTTACAGTATATATTCTCAAATAACCTGTTCCTTACTGACCCCTCAGTTAAATTGTCAAATGACTCTTCTGTTAGTTTTCTGGAGGTTGTTAAACAGTTTAATAGCTCATCAGCGCCACCTTCAGGTCAAAATATGGTAGTTGCTGCTGCAGTGAGCAAGAAAAACTAATATTGCTATTATTCGGAAAAATATATTATTAGATCTATGGATTTATCTTGTTATATGTGAGGTTTTCTTTATTATATACTACACATGCTATGCTATTATAAAACAAACATAGGACTTTATACTTCGAATGTGAAATGTTATATTGCTGCACTGTGCTATGTAAAATTTAATATATAATTTCACTTCACCTACAAGACTTGCTGACTGTAACTATTTAACACTTGTCATTAACTTGTAATTAAAGAAAAATCGCATATAAAAATGTTTTGTTAGAGCAACGCAGCTCTCTTAACATAAACACTAACACCTTATATAATTGTTTAGTCTGGCATATTGTCAATTTTTGACTCCGCTCCTGAAACAACCTTATTGGGTTTTACCTTTTCTTTTTTTTTTTTAACAGCTGAAATTATAAATACATGTATGACTGAATTTAGTATAACAAACAGCTATTGGGTTTTGTTCCCCTATAATTTCAACCCAAATTTTTCACATAGGCAAACAAATATTCGTACCATATATTCTAACAATAAAGACTAACATCAGTTTATATGATCTCTTTTTTAATAGAAAAAAACAACAGTATGACATCAAATCAATAAACAACTCTGAGAATATTACTAGTACAAAATATAGAAACAGATCAGATGACATGAGAACATTTGGTCTGGCAAGAACTCATTCCTGAGCTCCACTGTCTTAAAGGACGCGTTGGCATCTTTCCTGTGGGAAATATGTGGATTGGAAGCAGGGAATTTTATCTGTGAACTCATGAATGTTTATTTTGAAAATATAGATATCCAACACAGTTTCTTCATGAGTTTTCCTTGGTCTACTGTCTTCCACAGCACTGAAGAGCTGTTGAATTACATAAAATGAAAACGTTAAATTAGCAGTCATGTTTTGGCGTGTTCAGTCATGATTCACGTGGTCTCAGCCACCTCCTCCACCCTCTCCTCCTCTGTCCTATCTGCAGTCTCCTCTTGTGTTCTGGTGGGAAATGCTGAGCTCCTCTCCTCTTTCTCTCCCTGTCCTTCATCCTTCTTTGTCTCCCCTCCCTCTTCTCCTCCCCTCCTGAACAACATGAGGAGAGCTCCTCTGCATCTCTTCCTGAATGACGGGTCACAGGCGGCGTACAGGAGAGGGTTAAGGCAGGAGTTGAGGTAAGCCAAACAGGTAACGTACGGGTGAGCAGCCAGTAAAAGCTGATCTAAAGAGCAGGAATACGGGACGAAACCAAACTCCAGCAGCATGGAAACAGTTTTGTTAACGTGCAGAGGCAGCCAGCACAGGAAGAAGGCCATCACTAAAGTGATAATGACCCTGAGGAGTCTTCGCTGGCGCCTGCGGTCAGGACGAGGGCCCCGTCCAAAATGTCTGCTGAGGAGCTGGGCCAGTGAGCAGTAGCAGACCAGCAAGATGACAAGGGGAAGCAGGAAGCCGATTAGAGTTGATTTAAGACTCAAAGCGGCCGCCCACCACATCTCCGCCCTCTCTCGGTCTTCCTCCTCCAGTTCTGCCCCAATCAGCATGGAGTAATCCATCTGGCAGGAGAGGAAGACCGACCCAGAGTCTGTGGGATGAACAGTGGGCTCTTGCTGCCAATCATCCTCAGATTCACCGCCCACCTCCAGCTCCCTGACGGAGCGCAGCAGCAAACCGGGGAGCGCCAGCACCCCCGCCAGCACCCACACCCCTCCAAGTATCCAGACAGCCCTGCTGGGGCAGCTCTGCTGGGCAGGGTGGCTGGAGTGCCGGCGTCCAGTCAGAACCCAGTACCGCTCCACGCTGAGCATGCTCAGGCTGAACACGCTGGCGTACATGTTGAGGGCAGTGAGGAAGCTGCTGATTTGGCAGAGGGGTTGCCCAAAAGGCCAGTGATAGCCCATCGCTGTGTACACCGCCCACAGAGGGAGGGTCACGAGGAAGCAGAGGTCAGCCAATGCTAAGCTGGCTATTAGAGAGTCTGTGAGTGAGCGGGCTGGTCGAGGGATGGAGGGGGAATAAGAGGAGGAGGTGGAGGAGATGTGAGAGGAGGGTCTGCAGCTCTGCCCTGAGGGGTCTCCACACTTTTCCTTTTTCTTCTGAGGAAATGACCCCTGGTGAAATCTACCGCCTCTGTTGATGTTCTGCTGACTGGCTCTGAAGATGCCGGTGAAGCAGGATTGCCCCGCCGCCCTCGTCCCCTTCCCCTCGGCTCGGTCCAGGTAGGCCCACAGCACCAGGCCGTTGCCGAGGCAACCGACCAGGAAGGCCAGCAAATAGATGGATGGGATGATGGAGAAGGAGGGAGACCAGTCGCTGTAGTCGCAGTGGAAGAGGGGAGAGGGAGAAGGGGAAGGGGAGGTGAAGAGGTCAGCATCTGACATCTGTGCGTTCATCTTCTTCGTCTCTACATGAAATCATTCGCCATTAAAGTCAGTGGCGGCTCCGATACTTGGTGACGTTTGGTCAAAACAATGTCCAGAAGCAAAAAGTCCAAACTGCTGCAGATGTAAGATTCTAGACTAAAATCCCAGTTGAGGTTTAATCCTGTTTACTTTCAGTTCTTCCTCAGTCAACTTGGATGGTCTGAAAATTCAACAAAACATGATATGATTCTTGAACATTTGCAGCAGAAACAAATGCTGTAAATTCAGCACATGCACAGCTAGTAGAGTTCACCTACACACAGACTTTAGTGCAGGAATTTTGACCTAATCTGCTCAAGAATGCTGTAAACTCTCAACAAACGAGAAAATGTCAACACTCTCCGTAAATTGTGCGTCTGTTGTCAATTTCTAACGTTAAAACAAATCTTTTTAAAAGACTTAAACTGACTTTGATGCCACCTTTTTCTCAGTGACCATTTTAGGCCTCTGTGATTCCATTCAAATTAAAGAGTTTAATTCCTGTAAGCCCACAAGATAGAGTGTCTGCATCCAAGAAAATGTTTTTGAATGATCAAAAACAGAAATGGACAAGAATGGCTCTGTCTTACAGCATTTGCCAAGCAGAGACAAATCATAAGAAATTAAGATTTTGTTACGATACATATGGTATGAAGAGTGTGAATTATGCTAAAATCTACACAGTATAAACACATGCAGCAGCTCAAGTAAGCAAAATGAATTATTTGTCAGTTTCTGCTTTCTTTTTTACTGTATTACTTACATGGTAAAAATGTTCAGATTCATACAGTAAATCTGGATTACATTTCTTTTCAAACTATGCGTTTCGCATGTAAACATTGCATCAGATGCATCTTAAATGAGGGCCTCATGATGAATAAATATAGAATAAAGAGCTCGCAATACACACTCACCTCACACTACTTCATCAGCTTGGTCGAAATCCTTTCTGGGATGCAGCCGATCGTGTGGTGATCACTGTGGAGCAAAGTTCAGCCACTGTCCTCTCTCATCTCGCTTTCTCCACATGATTCTCTCTGTGTCTCTACATGTGTACTGTGAAGGCTGAGGAAGATGTGCCCTCTTCTTAGGTCTGCATATATAGCAATGCCCTCTATATATACACACACACGCATATTTGCACACACCCTCCTCTCTCTTGTTCTCAAACCAGACCACCCCAGCAGAGAGTTACGAGACCTGCAAACACACCCCCCTCAACACAAACACACACACCTCCCGAGAGACACAATAATGCCACCCAGGCTCCCCCCACAAACACACACAAACCTGAGACACACAAACAGATACACAAACAGATCCCCCCTGATCCTATTGGCTGTTCATATTCTCTATGCGCGGACACACACACACATCCGAATGCACATACAGTACACAAATATGTGCATACACAAACACACTCTCAAGTCTCTGTGTCTCACATGTTCAAACACACATTGGTCAAAAGTAACAAACCCAAACAGAGGACAAACAGCAGCTAAGAGCCCTCACATGCATAGTCAGACTCAGAATAGAAGAGTGAATGTCTGGGAGGCTGCCTTCATGAATATATTCAGGCCTTTCTAACCTTTGTCCTGTATATAATGGGTGTAAAAAGAAAAGAACAACACTACCAGTTTTCAGATGAAAGTAGATCCAAACTCAGGTATAGAAATATATTAAAGGAGGGTTTTAACCGTGATTGAGTTGAACTGTGAAAATAATGAAACACTTCTGTCTCCTTTTTCAGTAGAATCCAAGTAGGTAAGGTAGGATGAACTTTTTGAAGATATATGCACACACACACTTATATTTAAATTGAGATGCACAGTTATACCTCTAAAAGATTAAAGACCATTAATCTACCTGCAAAATGAAATATGTCTGAGTGTAACAGTAGCATAAGCTCACCATCAGCTATAGTTGCAGTCCTTGCAGTGATATATTATAAGAGCTTTACTCATTTAGACACTAAATAAAGGCACTCTTAGGCTGAAAGGGTCATTTCTGCTACTTGTACATTGTCTCATCTACTCTGCATAGATGTTTTCGCTCGTTTTCTTATGTGATACCAAGTCACAAATGCATGCAAACACAGTAGAATGACTCGTAAAGTAAAGTATGGCCATGTTTTCAGAGTAATCATAATGAGTGGAATATAAATCAATCTTCTAGCTTATGAACCAGTAACTACCTTACTAATCGATCTAATTCTTATCATAACACATAATTGTTCTCATGATTAAAGTGGCAGCTAGTCGCACTGTGATCCCAGTGACGAGCAGCAGTTTCCCTGTAAATGGCTGATTTAGGTGTAAACTGTTAGTTAGGTGTCAAGTTGCTTTTGTGTCTGTTTATGCAAATCCAGTCAGTTTGAGTGGCTGAGAAATTCTCAGGATATTCAAGCTTAAAATTCAAAGCAAACACTGAATTTAACAGCATTATATTCATAAAATAATGTATGTTTGATGGCAAAAGAACAACAATGGAGAGATAAACATTTCTTCAGCCAGATTCAAGAAATTGTTGTTAATCGTTGATGGACAAGTTGTCACTGATATTTTAAAGCAGTGTTTCCATTAGATCCAACATTAGATACTGGATGTATGGATTAATGAATAGATACTGTAGATAGGTATGTGGTTACAGTATAAACAGTGAAGATGGTTAGATGGTAAACAGGAAGTGTTTGTTTCCACAGGGGTCGAGGTCACGCTGCCATCAACCTGTTGTTATGGAAACAGATGTGTCCAAAAACATTCCACAGTCTTTTCTCTCACAGCAACACAGTGGTGAACACACACACACACACACACAAACACACACAAGCAGACAAAGAAAGGCAGAGTAAATACAATTGAGAAGAAAAGTGAAGGCTGAGCATCACAGTGGGAAACAACAGAGGGGAGGATGCGCCGCAGCGCAACAAAACAGGGCTGGACCAACACAGGGCATCGAGCTGCAGGACAGGATGGACTTTGAAAGACCATACACCACACGCAGATTCACATCATCTCGCCCACTACCTAAGAGTAGTGAGTGAGAAGTGCTTAGGTGGGCTCCGCCATCAGAGATGATGGAGAAACTAAAATCTGAACACATGTACACTTGATCAACAGTGTTTGCACCAAATTCTGAGCCAGTTCAATGTAGAAGTTAATGGTTACCAAATGATGTATCCTAATACCTTTAGCTTCAAAATGACCTTTCTTTCCCTCTTATTTTTCACTTACACTTTAAGAGAGGCCCAGAGGTTCCTGGAGCTTCAAAACACACACAGACTGCATCATAATCAGCTCCAGCAGATGAAGGTGCCTAGAAAGGTCTTTTGGCACATATGGACATCATCTCACAGCAGATATTATGATTTGTGGGAAAATCATATTCATTAATAATTAATGGCTTACAAGAGCACTTACTGCAAATACAGAGCAGAGTCATCATTAATGCCATTAGTTCCAGCTGTGTGTTTGTTTTGATTCTTACTGATATTTCCCTTCAATCACTTAGTGTTTGGTGACCTTACAACATAAATTCAAGACATTTAATCAGCCAGAAATATTAAAAACACTTCTGCAGGTGTGCAGGACTTCTGAGATCTCTGAACTGTGCCTGTGCTGGTCAGTGAGGGCCTTTCAAACATGGCGATAGTTTGGATACTTGTAAAGGGAACCAGATAAGAATTTGCATAATATGCCTGAGGCGGTGTGATGCACAGAGGAGGCAAAGTCCACGCAGAGGGACATCATTTCGAAGGGATCAAATGCTCCGTGGAGACACTCTTCACGTTTCGCTATGATTGTTTGCAGAGCAGATAGAACGCTCGTCTGTCTTCTTATCATTGTGATGGCAGGAGCAGAGGTGCAGGAAAAGCTCTCACCCGAGTGTAAAAAGTTCCTGTTCATGGGCACGCTGCCTCGAGGGCTCGAGGATCAGCCTTTTAAAAAGATCTGCCAGTTCTATGGGGGCAACCCACGATTTGTCACCATGTACGACACCGTCAACCACATCCCAGTGTATTCTGCGTACACCTTCAAGCGCTCAGATGGCTTTAAGAAGGTTGACGTGCCGTGGATGTATGAGCCACAGGTAAGGAATGGTTGTTTATTTTCTCTCTTTCCTTCCAGGATTTAAAAAAATGTTTCATTTCCAAAGTTTAGGATGGGAAAACTTAGAAAGATCCATTGGCAATCAGTCTAATTTAGCAACCTATTCTACCCTAACCCTAACCCTTTAATTAAGACAATATTCATCCTGGCAGCTCTCCACAATGTCGGGCTCAAGAGAGATGCAGCAGTTCCCTTCAGAAAACACCCACAAGAGCTTTGAGGATGCTCAGGCCGTGCTTGACGACTACTCTGACACAGTGATCTTTGAACGTGGTCAGCTCAATCCAGATGAGCACCAGGACAACCCTGATGACAAAGCATCCACCTACACCCTGACTAACGTGGTCCCTCAAGTCCGAGAATTCAACATCGGCCCCTGGAAAAGCCACGAACACATCATCCGCAGGCGGCTCAACAACTACTGCCGTGGCACTGCCTACGTGGTCACCGGGGTCACCACCTCGGGGCACATGATCCGTCGCCACAACATCAACCGTCTGGGCATCCCCACCTACCTCTGGTCAGCCTACTGCTGCATTGATTTTGACCACAATGCACCGTACTCGGAGCGCTCAAAGTTCCCTGCGTTTGCGGCTTACGGGCTCAACGACAGGGAGAATAACAGGGTCCAAGAGATGACAGTGCAGCAGCTGGAGGACTTCCTGAAGCGTGTGACTTATGTCAGCAGCTCTTTCCAGGTCTTCTACGACAACTGTGTGCCACCTAATAGTGCTAATAGTGCCCTGCACCTGCCTTGAGAAAACAGATGTTCCATCATATTTAGTGTAGACTGACACTCACATTAGTGTCAGTAACTATCAGCATTTAGCAGCTTATTAGCAATTCATTAAAGATTCACTTTAATTTATTCTAAATTTTGCAATTTCCCTAGTGAATAACTTCCTGCTTCCTAAATTTTATTTACAGAATCCAGTTGCATATAATTGCTGTGACAGCTTGTTTGCTGATTCAAATCTTTTTCAAAAAAGTATTTTTGTTATAACTGGACTTATTTTACTTTTATTTTCTCTGTAGTTGCCCTCTTAAAGTATAAACTGTGTAATACACAATATATCAAAATAATCTCAGCTACATGATCCACTTATTAGCTTTTCAGAGCTACATTCACTGATGGTCTGAAGATGTGGCTGAAAGAAATGTATTTTTCCAAAAGTAACTTTTAAAACTCTGTATTGATTACTTATTTTCCTTTTGATGGTGCATAAGCTTGTGTTGACTGTACACTTACCATGAAAAAGTCTACAGTAACATGGTTGTACTCTTCATTCACTTTATCTCATGTTAACTTATCCGCTTAATGACTGGGAACTACATCTGCCTCTGTAGGCCTTTTGTCCAGAACAGAAAGATTACAGCAGCAGTTTTACATTTTCACATTCAGCCTCTGAATTGCAGCACTTCACTTCCAGAAAGCTAAATGGGTAAATCCAGGACAAACTGGGCCTATATGTCCAGATTCTGACTTTGAATTTATCTTTTGCTTTTATTTTTATATATATATATAATACAAAAGCATAACTTTTCCACAGATAACAGGAATGTGCATTTCCCAGCTGACCAGATTAAAAAAAAAAAAGTGAAACATCCTTTTGTTTACGTTTAGATCCCAAACTGTGCCTTGCAATAGAAAAGCTTAGGTTTAAATAAAGTGTGGCGTAAAAAGAAAAATCAAAACCTCCAAGTTTCTCTTTTTGTGACCTCTGTTCATTATCATGATTACTCATCAGCATCGGGTGTGACCTTTCTGGCTGTGCTTTGGTACGGCAGATCATGGATGCTACAAACTGTATCAAAACATAAAACCGTGAAATGATCCAAAACTAGGAGGGCAGACGTAGCCCCAGGGTGAATGAGATGATTAGTAACCGCATTTAGTTTGAGAGGTAAGCTGCATCCTGCCAGCTGGCAAATGCCACAGTGCCAGATGGTGGACTCCACAGAGCCTGTTTTGACCAGCAGCAGACTGATAAGAGCCTAAAATACATTTCTCATCATGAATTGGAAGAACATTTACCTCTGGTGACCAGTAGGGGGAGACATTGTTTACGTAATATCAGCCACATGTGGGAAGGACACTACTTCTGTCTTAAGTTTAACTTAAGTTCCATATTAAGATGGAAAAAAGACATTGTATATCAACAAACCCTCTTTTTGCAGGGAAAAGAGTAGCACATTGACAATACTTCTGTCTTAAACAGACAAACAAAGACAGCACACTATGAACTCAACATTTTTAATATCTGTCTGAAGTTTTTCAATTCACACATTCAGCTCAAAAGTTAAAAAAACAAAAACAAAAGCTCATCTTTCTGTACAAAGAGGCCAGATGAGCACCTTGTGCAGCAGATATTGCTGCATTTGACGGCATCCTGAAAGCATATTTACCTAAATCATTGTCAAAATATGCTGAATCACTGCAGCACAGATACACTATGGAGCAAGTAAAAGCACTATTTAAAAAACAAACAAACAAGGAAGTTGAATAATGATATGTTCTTTGTACTTCAAAGAAATTTAACTTTCAGTTCAAGCTGAACCCAATAGCTCTCATTCACCCATGTAACACACATAAAAACACTCACAACAGTAAGTAGCCACAGTAGACAGGTGCTTTGCAGCCTGCGGCAGCAGTGGGGTTTGTGCTGGGACATGTTCTCGTCTCAGTTGAACCAGGTGGTGTTGAGCTGCGTCTGTTTCTTGATGCTGGTGTCCAATTTGAGGACCTCTCTGATTGCCATGGTAGCATAAGTCGAGGGAGGCAGAGAGAACTCCATCCTCAGAGCCCGATATTTCCCCTCTGTCAGAGAGAGGAGAGAAATATTTTACAGACTGTGCATAAAGACGGCGATCAAACTACCTGTTCAGCTCTTACTCGATAGTTATTTCGTCATAACAAAGTCAAAATAAACTGAGAAATCAATCCCTCTCACACGTCAGCTCTATACATCTTGAACTGGCTACTTTAAGCTCCTGCTACACATTGACAGACGTTTTTGTATGCATTGTATATACAAATAATAAAACAGGCAATCTTCAAGTGTATTCATATCTATTATGGATTATGAAAAAGGAACTTGCCTTTGTTGAAGACAGGAGCTGGTTTGTTCTCCAGTTTCTCAAAATCACTATGTACCAGGGAGATCCTGGGGTCATCATACTGGATCACTTCCCTGCATAAAACAGACAGGAACACCACGATAGACCAGGATCGAGTTAGTTAGAGGAGGTATTAAAAAAAAAAAAAAAAGAAAAAGTAGAAAAATTCAAATGTGCAGTAAACAATGACTGCCTCTGTGTTACAGTATGGTTGGTGTAACATCAACAATGGATTCAAACAATGGTGTCACACCATATTTAGGAAATGTCATATTAGTTTTTAATTTGCTGCTAACCAGCTGACATCACTGGGTCTGATAATGATGCGTCGGTAGGCTCCAGCCAGAGAGTAGTCCTTCACTTTGTGTCTCATGTTGTCGATGTCCAGCCCGTCTGCAGACAGCAGCTCTCTGTAACCTTTACCCACTGACAGAAACACACAAATGTTACAAGCAATTATATAGTAAAAACGTTCATTTCCTCATGCATTTCTTTATTTTACTCTGTCAAGTATTTAATTATTTTTTTTTACTTGTACTAGGCATACATTTCTGTCCATTTACACTTATGTAGCTGTAGAAGCCTCTTGGGTGTGTGCATGTGTATGTGAGAAGTGGAATGGGGTGTTATTTTCACACTCATTAGCGTTAAAAACAACGAATATTATTATCCACAGCTATCCTTTCTCATAACATACAAAGCCATGACACAGATACACAGAACCACTTGTTACCGTGATGTGAGGGGTAGATGACGTCAAACCCAGGAAGTGGCATCACAATATCGTGGATGGTGTGAGTCTCAGCCTCCTCTGCAGACAGCGCATATGCTGTGGCTTTATGAACACAACAGAGACAAACCAGCAAATTAGTTTTAGTTTATTCAAATAAAACAAATCATTGGTTCTGAAGACAATACGGGCAGCAACAGACTTCTTTGCAATGCTTTGGTTTGGTTTCTTTTAAGATCTGGTGACCAAGGAATTGCAAAATAATCTAAACCATGTGTGAAATTGTGGAACATACGCTTATTTGTTTTCTCAACAAGTTAGATGAAAAGAGTACCACTCATAACATGGAATATTAAGCAACAGCCAATTTCAGATGAGCACATTTTCAAAAAGGACAAACTATTCCTTTAATATTTTACATTAGTTTGCAGAAAAGAGGTGAACTACTGACTTCCTCTAAGCACCAGGTCCCCCTCCACAGCCTTCAGGCCGAAGGCTTCAATTCTGCGGCTCACCATGGTGTTCCACATCACGCTCTGGTAGCTGTGGATGTACATTAGACGGTTGTTCCGTGGAATCTGAAAAAGGGACAACCCGCATTTGTGAGAAAGATCAGAAAACCTGCCTCGTTGGATGTAAATATTCAGTGAACATGATGTGCATCTGTGGAGTTTACCAATCAAACAGCTCTGTTCGAAGCAGCAACCTGCTTTAAATTCACACAGCTAACATGTATCTACCGCTGGAATCTGCTTAGTGCTGTCATCATACTTTGGTTCCCATGGCAGTTTGTTTACGAGAGGACTTCTTTCATGTACTGCATTGTTTTCTGCCGATTATTAGCATAATTAATAAGAAACCAACCAGCCCAAAAGCGTTGACGATATCCTTCTTGCCATACATAGACAAGCCTCTCAGCAGCTGCCCTTCCACACAGCGTTTGTTGGGCAGCTTTTTCAGGGCTGCCTCTGGGTCCTGAGTCTTTGCCCACTCCTCCCTGCAGCGGACCAGGAACTCTTTCTCCGCTGATGAAAAACCATAAAGACAGAGGAAGATTTGAATTTCTTTTTCATCTCTTCACAAATGGAAGAGTGTGATAAAAAAAGATTACCTCCAGGACGAGGTTTCAGGATCAAATCCACCACCTCATTCCAGTCATTTTTCAAGATAGCCCTATCCCCAACAAAAGAGGAAACAACATTCAAGTCTGTCTGTCATAACAAGTTATGGTTAATACCCTCCTGTCACAATCTATATATGTCATTATCGCCACGTCATTACTTTACCTGCCCACTTGTTGTGTCGGCACAGCTGTGGTGCCAAAGCGCTGCATGCCGTAGTAGTTGATGAAGCCTGTCTGCCTGAGGGAAGTCATGGCCTGATGGACCTGCTCATCAGTCCCTGAGATGTTCCTGGTATTCAAATACAATCAATAAATAAAATGATAATAAGTCAGATTGATGAGGACTGCACAATCTTGGAAATCAGATACCTGCTATTATAGTGATATAAATTTAGATGTCAACTTTTGGGCTATGAGCAGAAAACATCTGCTTTAAAAACACCTGCTGACCTGATGACCACAGTGAAATGGTTTCCCTGCAGCTCCCCCAGCTTTAGAGGGTGGTTTTTGTAGCAGAAATTTCCCAGCTTGAGGTTCATGAGGCACTTGTTGAGGTGAGCCAATCTTTCTGCTGTGATCCTAAAAGAGAAAAGGTTTCTTTAGTTAGGGATTCTGATCTACTGGCAATCATCTGCTTAATTACAACACAAACACTTCCACTGCTAACAAAACTCAACACCTAGAACTGATTTGAAAATGAAAGCACACTAACTAATTCAGAGGTTTGCTTAAAAATGCCACACTCACTTGAGCACTGCAATCTCCTGCACAGTAATGGCTCTCTTATCCTTTGTTCCCATGTAGGAAAAAATGTTGGGTCTTAACCTAAAAAAAGAAACACATCTCACTGAACAAACACGTCTTACGATCTAATGAATCACTTTCTACAAAGTAAGTCCTACATTCAGACCTGAGGAACTTTGAAAGCACGTTGATAGCATCCATGGTGTCCTTGTTCTCCTTGTACAGGACAAAGTGGCAGAAATTGCCACGGTTTTTGGGCCAGAAGTGTTTCCTTGGAGCTTTTATGGACACAGAAAAAAAACTGTACTGAAATACAGAGCAAGAATAGTTAAATGATACACATACTCACAAAAATACAAATCACTTATATTTTCAGCTAAATCTTTAAGAGTTTGTACTCTGTAAAACAAACTACACTGGCTTTTCATTTTTCTAGAGAAGTTAATTTTGACTTGTGTATTTAATCCCTGCATTGCAAGACAGAACTGAAATAAGGTTAAAATATAATCACAAAACCACATGTAGTAACCTCCAGCCTAATTCCATGTGGGTCTTAACCACTTGCTCTGTGCTATGTGGAGAACAGGTTCTTACCTGCAGTTGTTTTGACCTCTATCCAACAGAGAAGAGCAAAAGGAGGATAGAATAATGTTACTAAGAAAAAGATGTTTAAGGACTGTGGGACTTGTCAGGGGTGAGATCTCATGCACTGGCATGGGAGTGGAGTGTGGTTTTTAAATGGTTTATGCAACATGGGTGCAGGGTTTTTCTTTTTTGTGATACTGAATTCCTTGTTGTCTTTAAAAGCGTTCCTTCTGGCCAAAGTAAGTGAAGACTTAGATCAGAGCATTCCACTGAATAATGGTCAAAATAAAAGTCAACCTACAACCAAAAAGCTGCTTGTTAAGAACTACTTCACGTAAAGATCAGAGCAGAATCATGCAGGAATCTTGATCATGCACATGCACAAGTGCATGCATCGTATTTCACTGTGCTGGGACTCAGCTGTGACAACATGCATTGCAGCAGATAGGCTGAAGGTAGACAACGCAAATGACATGCAATAAATCTTTTCTCTGATCATTTAACTAAATCATTGGTCATGAATTCTGTCCAGAGAGTTTGAGGCTAATTGGCCTAAGGCTGATTCTGTCTCCTCCCCACATACCTGCTAGAGCTTTCTTCCCAGCAGCATGGTAGGCTACTATGAACTTGCGTCCTTCTTTCTCCTCTGTCTTTGTCTCCAGACCAGGAAACTGAGTCTTGATGGCTTTGTGGACTAGAGTCCGCTTCTCTTTTGTATCATCCATCAACTACAAATATTGAGAAAGGAATGAAAATTGCATACAATTACCACTAAGTGTTAGATTATATCACAAAAGGATCCAAAGGTGTAAAGTTACCTCAATAGAGACATTGTCCTCTTTATTCTTGAAAAGCTGAAGCTCTCCAAGCTGCTTTTTCTGCTCTTCAGTCAGGACATCTAATTCCTGTGGCTGCTGCTGAGCCTCTGGGACCTCCAATCATAGGAGAAGTACAAACAAATTACATCGGAAACCAAGGTCTGACCTGTAAAATCCTAGGATGTCATTCCCATCAATTGGTCATATCATGTGAAAAGGACATATAACCTGAAATGTGAAACAACTTTAATCTCTGATTGGCTCCAATAATAATAAAATAATGCCATGTTTTAAATGCTGACTGGTACTGCCTGACAGTCAACTTTCAGATCCAGTCATATCACAAAGGCCTCAATGATAATAAAGAGAAGTAATGCTGCTGATTTAAATTTAATCCAATATCTTACCTCAGCCTCTGCAGGGATAGAGAGGTCATCTAAGTGCACTATCTTGCCTTGCTTGTTAATTTCATGCACAACAAAATCAGAGTATCTGAGAAAGTCACAAAAAAACATCTGTTAATAATCAAATGGAAATATTTACAAAGAACTTATGCCAACTGTACACAGACTCTTGGGGACGAACCTTTCCTTCAAGATCCCTGAGAAGCCCTTATGGTCACTGACGTACTTCAGGATGCCCACATCCAGCTCAGTGAGTCCGTGCTTCATCATATCAGCAAAGGTGTCACCATCCTCCTCTCCATCACTTGCTTCGCCCTCAGGCTCTTCCTCCGCATCTTGATGGGGAGGGCCTCCATTCTTGTGATCATTCTCAACTCTGGGTTTCTTGGACCACGCGTTTTCCTCTTCATTCTCTGGGCAGCCTCTCTTTTCCCCAACCTGGACGGGGACGGGCTCCGATTCAGCCATCAGATCTATGTGGCAACCTACAAGGACACAGCAGACATATTGTAATTTAAACAGAGACCAATTACAGGGAAGCCAACTTCTCAAATTAATTTTTTTGTACTTGTCACTGAGAGGACTCCTATTGTTAAGACAGTATTGTTGTAGTCCAGGATGCCAGATGATAACACATTTCTGACAGAAAGCCTGTGTTACAATCTAGAACATGGAGTTTGAAAGACGAGCAACTTATAGGCAGAGGAAGTATAACAAAAGATGCTACCGTGTTAAACCATGAGACTTTTTCTTTTTTTCAGACTGCCCCATATGAACCCTTAAGTATCTCTAACAGATGCCCTGAGTATCATAAAGACCACTTTCATACAGATGGGGGAACTAATGCCCACCCAATTAGAGAAAGTGTTGCTGACTCGTACTTCATTGTTTAGTACCAAATACAAATAAATAATTGAATCTGTGCAGTGATCTACAGATGCTGCCATGATCTCTTCTGTTCACAGCTGTTCATGTTACACTGCAGTGTCCGTCTGAGCAATGACAACAAACTGAAGTGACATTAAAATGAGCTAGGAGCTATTCACTCACTGTTTGTGTAGCGAGAGACGGTTGTGGACACACTTCTGGTCTCCCGCCTGCGAAACACTTGCAGGGATTTCTTCACGAAAAACCACCTGAAACAGACGTGGGCGCTGTAATACAAACACAAATATGTTGCTCCAAAATTAGCAAAGCCGCTAGCTCAATCGCGCTGTCGTTAACTAGCTAACGCCGCTAGCTGCTGTTCCTGTTGCTAGTAGCAACGCCAAGCTGACAAGTTGCTGTAAATTAAAAGAATCACGCTGATGCTGCAGCCTGAAAGTCTGCTTAAACTTACCCACGTCTGGTGATAGTCAGCAGAGTGTCCACCGCATTGAAAGCCAGCTTTCCTCACACGTGTGTCAGGGAGTGTGTACGCGTATGGATGTCGAGTTGATTCCGGAAACAGATCCCTGATGTAAACCCCGCCCACCGCACATCGCAATTGGCTGAGGAGCTGTCAATCATAGTAACGTCACTCTTCGCTCAGAGATTTTCAGTCAGGGTTCTGAAGAAAATATACAAAAATAAGAAATAAAACTAAATAAGCTTAAATAAACTCGAATGTTGTTTTGACAATGATGAGCTACAGTTAATCTTATTATGCCACATTTGGTGGGTTACATGGTCATGGTTGCTGTTTACATAGCCTCAATTTATATACATCTAGTTTCTCACCTGCACAGTCTTGTTTATTTTAATCTATTTTAGCACGTCTTTTATAGTAATATCTCTACATGTCTCCATTTTAGTAACAGTTTACAACAGAAAACGAGGCGGAGGCTAATTCCTTGTGTGTTTACAGCAGGCCAACAAAGCTGATTCAGATTATCCCTGTTGTTTTTGGCTTCAGTACATAACATAAAATTGTGCAGATTCTCTCCGGTTCGAACAGATGGGAAATTTCTTCATTGACACCGGCGCCGTGGCTTAGTTGGTTAAAGCGCCTGTCTAGTAAACAGGAGATCCTGGGTTCGAATCCCAGCGGTGCCTTTTCAACGTGGAGCCTTCAAAAGATACCTAAATTCAAACTAATCAATATACAGGATTGAAATTTCACGTGTAATTGGAAAAATAACGCTCATATATATGTACAGTATATAAACAGAGGACATAAGTAACTATGATGGTACAACTCTCACTACTAATTTCATCAGGGCTTGTCTGTGTTTCACATGACTAATTAGGTGATTCGCTGATCTGTTATTTGACAGAAAATTATTATTTTAATTATTTTTTCCACCAAAAATACATGCAGATTAAAACTTCTCAGATGTGACCATTTGATGCTTCCCTTTGTCTTGTCTCACTGTACACTGAATATTGGAGTGTTTTGGACAGTTTGCTATTTCAATACATTATCTTGAACTTTGGGAAATTATGCAGGGAACATTCTGCTATTTTCTCTCATTTTATAGACAAAATTATGAATTGATTAATTTAGAAAATACTCTAAATTCATGTAGTATAAAATTAAATATCCTTTGAAATATTTTTCTTTTGTTTATGTTGTCTGATTTGTTGTTTTACTTTCAAAACAATAATATCAACACACTTGTATAGCTGACCGGCTAACCAATCTTATTTGACCCTTTTGTCTTTATTTTAGAGATGACATCATAACTGAGTTTAAGTCTGCCTTTTTTCATAGACATGTAAGGAGCTGACTCCTCCATTTTGAAAATATTTAATTCTTCTTAAGTAGTAATGCTTAATAGGTGACATACATTTTCAATTAGGATTAATCCTCACTTGTCCTTTGGAAAGCTGTATAAATACCTCCTAACCAGGAGCAATGTGGTCAGCACTATTAACTTTGCATTATTTGTGAACCTATAGTGCTACTCCTCATATTCATAAAGATTAACTGGGCTTCTGAGTAACATGAAAGACCATGATAAAAAACATAATGATCTACAGAAACAAATAAACAGAAGCATCAATCAAGTCAAAAGTCCAAGACATCTTGATGAAATAATAAAAAGCAGAGAGTGAGCTGCAGACAGCAATACAAAACACACAGATAAAACTATAAATAGTACAGAAGCAGCATCCTGGGCTTGCTACCAAGGTTTGGTACAGATACAACATATATGCCGTGCAGAAATGTAAAATAGCTGAGGAGGAATACATTAGAGTCAAATTAGCTTCTCTTTTGCTTGGTGCCTTAAACTTCACAATACATGATTTGTTAGTTTGCAGTGCTTTGTAATATGATATGTCTATTGTGAGGTCTCTAGTATTAGCCTTAGCATTTTGGGACATTTTACACCTTTATGAGAGAGCCAACAGAGAAAGACAGCAGGAAACATGAGTAGAGAGAAATGGGGCCAAAGGTCACCGCATTGAACCCCCCCATCCCACCAAGACACTTGACCATTTGAATTTAGGGTCTTATAATACATTACGAATACCTATACACACCCCAGCAATCACATAGACTCATGCTATGCTATAATAGCAATCCAGCCCACTCTGAAATGGAAACTGCACCAGCCATTCATGATGCAGCATGGATTCTTTCAAATGTATGAAACTGCATTACAATGATGTGCATTAATGCCGTTTCATTGTGAACAATGAAACGGCATTTTTTATGCATCAGTATGTTCTGTCACTTTAGTCAGCACAGATACCGTAAACTGTGTGTGTTTGTGTGTTTTCAACAGGATCCCTGATACTATTACTGAACCGGATAAATAATTAATTAATTAGCTAGTGAATAAAGCTCCATTTAGTTTAATATATAAATATATAAATGTTTTTTTGTAAAGACCATCAGCACATTTTTTTCTTTTACAGCTTTTGTACCAGAGATGCCTGGAAAAAGATCCATCTACCTTCCAAACATCATATATATAATGAGCTGTTAGATTTCACGTTTTGGTCGAAATGTGCGTTAATTTGTGCAAAACTGGCGACGGTTCATGCACTGAACGCACGCGACGCCCGCTCCGAACTGCAGAGGGAGCGCGTGCCATCTTTAGAAGGAAGTTAGTATGTGTGTGATTGTGTGTGTGAGTGAGAGAGAGAGGGAGGGAGGGAAAGAGAGAGAAAACAGAGACTCCGGCTGCTGCTGCCACCGAGCCGCCCGCTCCTGCTGAGGGGAAGAGGAGGAAACATGAGCTCGAGGAAAGGTGCGTATCCCTCACTGAAACCTGCACGCGCTCCTCGCGTTTGACACGAAAGGCGGCGGAAGTCACGCGCGTGCGGACGCGACGCTGAGTGACCCGTGGCAGAGCAGCCGAGCCGACACCGAGCCAGGCAGCCTCGCAGCCCGCTGATGATGATGATGATGGTGGTGGTGATGATGTGTGTTTGTTCTGTCTCTCTCTCTCTCTCTCTCTCTCTCTCTTCGGTCCCTCCTGCAAACCTTCGCCCCGGTCTCCGGTTCGTGCCCGCGTGAATAACGACGCCGCCTCGCCCCGGCAGTGATGGCCATCCAGGCCAGGAAAAGGAGGCCGAAGGGGAAGAAAGACAGGACGGGGCACAACCGGAGGTAAGCGAGGCGGCTGCTGGCGGAGGGAGTGAGCGCGTCTCCCGGTGTGACGCCGAGACGCTGCTCGCCGGCTGTGTGTGTGTGTGTTTATGTGTGTTTTCATGGCACAGCCGGGAAGTTGCCATTTATGTTAAAGGGCTCAGCCTGTGAGCGACACCCCCCCCCCCCCTTTCCTACTCCCCATCCACAACATGTGGGTCCGACTGTCTACAGCAACATCTGCATGCACACACTCCACTCCCATTTTTTTTGCTTTGGGGGGGGGGGGGGGGGGGGGGGGGGGGGGGGGGGGGGGGGGGGGGGGGGGGGGGGGGGGGGGGGGGGGGGG
>JBAJHX010000081.1:7199948-7221319 GCA_037176925.1 Amniataba percoides | reverse complement strand
AGAGAGAGAGAGAGAAAGAGAGAGTGGGGGGGCTTACTTCATGGCATGATGCTATTGGAGCGACGTCACCCAGCAGCCAAAAAGGAGGCATCAATTAGGTGATGCCAAACAGTGCGGCCGCCCCAGGGAGGCTGCTCGGTGTCAGCTAGAATGTGCTGGAATACCCCCCCACCCACCGTCCATCCATCCCACCCTCCATCACCACATCCCCACCACCACCCAACACCTGCACCTCCTTGAAACAGACAGATGTGTTGCACAAACCTTCATTCATAAGTCCAGCCAGTCTGTCCTCAAACAGGGAAACGTGATGTCAGTGTTGAAATCATTCTATGTGCAGGATTGTGTGTGTGTGTGTGTGTGTGTGTGTGCGTGTGTATGTGTGTGTATGTGTATATATATATATATATATATATGTACTTTTTTTTCTTCCAGGAGCAGTTGTCTTGTAAATAAAAAATGAACCCAGTGGTAGCCATGAGACTGGTGGTCATGTTATAGATGTGGCCCTTTAGCCCCCCCCCCCCATGTATGCTGGGATATATACAGTAGGGGCTTAACTCAGATAAGGATTAAGCAGCCAGAGAAAATGAGTAAATCTGATGAAATGAGTCCAGATTCAAGATTATTCTTAAAGATATTTGGAGAAGGGTCACAGCTAACATTTATTTTCATTAATGAATAATCTATTTTTTTCCATTCATAGATTAATCATTGTCTGTCAGATGTTCTCTCAGCCCAAGGCGATGTCTTAAAATAGCCTTTTCTTTTGTCTAAAATATACTATTTACCTTTTTTATTCATTTGAGACTAAGACACGGTGGTTTTCCTTGTTGAAGGACTCAAATAATTAATTGACTGATTTCCTTTTTTCCCCTCTTGATTTTCAGTCAATGGAATAATTATCTCTGCTGTACTATGAAGCAGGTTACATAACATCCTTCTCTAGCTTTATGTAGGCTCTTAGAAATTACACTTGATATTTTAATTGGATGTCTCATTGAATTGCCGTTAAACTGAACTGTAGATACTTTAAATACGATGGCTGGACATTTATGTCAAGACCGTGAACAACATGAGACCAACAGTAATAATCAATGAATCGCGGATTTATTATTTTATTAAGAGAAGGTCCACATGCTTGTGCCGTTTTCAGTCACATCTCGTGGCCTTCATTAGTGGTTGCTCAGTTCACCTTTTTTCCCCTGAAGTGTCATTTCTAAGGTAGATGATGAACTCACAGTCTCACTATTTTTTTCTTTTGCATTTATCTTTCATACAGCATAGTTTATGTCATTTTATACTACTTAATGAGATGTATGATTTGTATTAATCCCACAGGGGTTCATAACATCAGTGAAAGTCTGGCAAACTGATTGGACAGCTCTTTATGTATCCTTACTTTATTCAGTCTCTTTCCGTAAGATCCAAATCCCATATTATTATATGCAGGTGTAAACACTGGCACTCATGTTAATCAGGTTTGGCAACAAAAGTGCAGATGATGGTGGATGTAGAGCAGATTGTGACAGATGTGTCCACCTGGAGTCAAACTTGCAACCTTTTTTCTTTGAGCGAGGCCGCGGACATTCACCTTGTGGAGCCACATGGGCGTTGAAACACTTGACAGAGCACTCGGTGGGATCCGTAGAGATTCAGTTCTTGGATTTATCATCTAGTTGAAACTCAAAAGATTCCCGTATGACTGCAGCATCTCACACAGAGACAGAAACATTTGCTCAGATGTTCATCCATCTATTCATCCACTCAAACTGTGCTGAGGTGCTCATCCAGGTCACAGTGGCATCAGGGCAAGCAGACACACACACGCACACACAGACACACACACAAACTCTTTCTCTTTCTGACAGTTGACTTCTTGCACACACACTCTCCCACTTTCAAAGAGAGAGTTCATTCTTAAGGATTGTGATCTGATCTGCTTTGATCCAGAGTCGTGCCTGGCCACGGCTGAAAGGTTTCACACAGCTTAGACAGACTTTGTGTTCAGGAACCACAACAAACTCACATGTAAACCAACACACACGCGTGCGTACACACACACACTCCACAAATAGGCTTTCACATTCAGACCAGTTTGTGCTCGTGGGGAAATAAAGGTTCAGTCAGTGCATTGTCATTTGACTTTGATCTCCTCTGATTTAAGCTGATACAGCTTCCCATGTTTGATCCCATTCATAGAGACACACAAACACACACATTCATATAAATGCATATGCACACATAAATGTGACCTTAAGAGGGGGAGGAGGAGAGGAACGAGGAAAAGAGGTTTAATTAAAGCTTAGAGGAACAGATCATGGTATCTTGCTGAGGGCTTTTCCAGGAACACGCAAGGGAATTTGTGTGACACCGGTGTATGCTCATGCATGTATGTCCTTCACATGTCAAACATAGGTGTTTTCAGTTATTCTTCTCAAAAGGCCTGCTACTCCAAGTCATGTTGCACATGCACAATCTGTATTGAAAGGAAGACTAAAAGTAGAAGTTGTTCTGCTCTGACAGGTGCGATAAGACTTAATATTTTATGTATGTGTTTTGGTTTTATGAGAGAGACATGGAACAGAGGGGACATTGCTCTACATGTTCAGTAGCATAAACTGTGAGGCCGTTATCACAGATGCAACAAAATTACACACCAAAGCAGAAGAGATTTCATCACGTCTGTTGGGGATGTACCAAATGTGTTGGAGGGGCCTTTAAATGTCTTCAGTATCCAGATTTACATGAGATGTAGTCATACAGATATTCATTTGGCTTTGTTGTCGTCTTTAAGAGCCAGGCTGTGATGTGTTAGCCCCTTGTGTTCTGGAAGTGATGTATTTTTTTCCTCTGCGCATTCCAGAGATTTTGTTGTTCAGAAAGTGCATGACTAGACAGCAGCTTTCTTTTTTTTTCTTTTTGCTTTGATTTTCTGTTGATGGGGTTTGAATTCTGGCAGGTATTTAGGTCTTTTCGTGATTTATCTCTCACTGCGCCCAGAGGATTGAGGTTCATTTGTGGGTCTGTTTTCTTGGTCACAGTAGTTGGCAGGCACAGGCACCCTGTTGTTTGGGTCACACCTTGGTCCAGGCTCAAATATCTCAAAAACAATTAAATGGATTGCTGTGAAATCTTGACATTCACGGCAACCAGAATTTGGCGATCCACTGACTTCTTAGTGCTACCAGTATGACAGAAATTCAGTGCCCTTTACTTTGGTCACTCTGAAACTTCCGTATTTACTGCACATATACTTTGTGTTAGGTGGTAATTACCAAGTCAAGTACAGTTTTATGCAGCCTAATATCATAAATCACAGTTGGCCTCAAGGTTTGAAATCTGCACACAATGCAACACCCTCTGTTTTTAGACCCTCGAATGAATGCGGAAAAACTGCCACAAAAAACAGGTGAAACGAATGGAGGGGGAAAAACATTTGAAAGAGAAGAGCAACAGAGGAGGAATACCCCTCCATGAGCAGACAAACATGCAATAGATGTCAGCCATACAGAATAACTCAACGACAAAATCACACACTTTTGATGACAATATATATTGTAGAACAGGAGTGAATAGTACTGATCCAGGAAGACACTGAGTAGCTTCAGGGGTTGCCCGAGTTGGTCGGAACTGAGTCACACAAACACATTAGAAGTGAGCACAGCGTTGACACAGATGAAGACATGATAACATGCAAACTAGAGAGACAGAAAGCGTCGTCTTTGTCAGCATGTTGATGTTGCATTTAGGTCAAAGCACATTTGTGGTCACACCTGGGCTAGACTCTTAGTGTTCTTTATTAATTGGTGATAGAGAACACACTAAGTGGACGTGCACTGATATGAACCAATCGTGGATTTTATGAAACCTGGAAGCTGGGTTAATGTCAGTTTAGCAAAAGACCCTACTACCGTGAATAGTGGTTGAAATGTAAACCGTCTATTTGCATAGGCAAGTAATGACACACTGGCAGCTGTTTATTTATCGAATCTATTATTAGTAGATGGTGGATCAGTCATCTTTTGTCTGTCAGAATCACAGATATGGTTGATGAGATACTGAGACAATGAATGTAGGTTTCATTTTTTCACAGCAGTGTGACATGTTTGTTGCTGATTCACCCGGAGGGAAGCTACGCCATTTGTGAGGGAACGCGTACTCAGCGTAGCCTTGATGTTGCAGAACATCAGCACAAGGAGCGGACCAGTGTCATGTTGAGGCGCAACAACATTTTGCTGAGCGGAGCGCGTTTGTTACGATGGAGCCGTCCTATTAGTCTGATCTTCAAAGCCTTTCCCCAGCTTTTATCACTAGTGTTCAATGTGCTGACCAAGCATCATGTAGCCGTGCCCGCAAAACTCAAGTCCTCAGCTGTGATTTGTAACTGCAGTTGTGCTTTGAGTAATTTCTTTTTGGATTTAGCTACCAAAATAACCAAGTACTGACTGCGAGTGGAGGTATAGATGTGCAGGGTATGTAGGTGGAGTAGTAGGAGATGCTTTGAACTTATTTGTGCCCCCAAAGAAAAGTTCATACCAAGTTCACTTTGATGCGCCGTCTCTTTTCAGCTTCCAACATTTGCACTGGTTGTTGTTTGATGTTCAGGCTGCACATCGTAACATGATCTTATCTCTTTATTCATCTACAGATTTGTGTCTCTTTCGGTCTGTCTTGCTGATCTGGTTAGAGAGGGAGAGGGAGATGCAGTTCTTGATAAAAGTTGAGACTTTGAAAGCTTACTGGTAGTGAGCCTACACTGAACTTGTTCTTACTCACACAGTCTCATCTCAAGGCCTTTTATTGAGACAGAAAAGCTCAAAACATTGTCTTGCTTGGTCCATTGTCTTAAAACTAATATGAATGGTCCTCAAGATTAGATTTATTTATCTAGGATTATTATAGTTTTCAGATATTTTTATTCTTATTTTAAGTTTTGATATTCTATATTTATTATTGTTTATTATTTTATTCTATGCCTTGCATTTTTGACTGTCTTTCCCTCTGTGTTTTTTTGCTGCTGTTGTGCTGTAAATTTCCCCACTGTGGGACAAATAAAGGAATCTTGAATTACTGCATATTCATCAGGATATGTATTCTGACTAATAAGTATCAAGAACTTGCAGTAAAGAAATGCCACAGTAGGTCTGAGGTCTTATAGAAACGACACCATGACGGAGAGTATCAGAGAGCATTGATGAGAATTTTAACTGTCATTCATTTTTCAACTGTAGATATCCCGCTTCGTATGTATCTTGATAGCAATGTTTGAAATTACAAATCTATGGGATCTTCTAAGAGATCAAAGATTTGTTCTCGCTATGTGTTTATGTAAAAATTACTGATAGACCGATACATATGGCTTTCCTTAATATTGATCAGTATTGGCCTGTGTTATTGGGGCCATAGTCTGTGTACATGTTTCTTTGCTCCATTGATCATGTGACCATGTTTTGATTCATGCGTAATGTACTTCTGAACAGAATCGAAACTCAGCTGAAGTCATTGTGTCTGGAGAAACTCAAGTCAGACCAATCGTGTTTATATAACTGAATATTACAAATTATTTCAGAGGATTTTGTACAACATAAACACGGAGAAAAGCTTAATACGAGTGCTCTGCGGGGATAAAGGACGAAGCAGAAAGTAGTGGAGGAACTTGTGGAGAAGCGGCAATAAATGCAAGCTGGTACCTGTTTTTCTTCTTAAAACAAGTGAACCAAACCTTTTATGGACATGTTTGATTTTCTCATATGACCTACAATATGTCCCACAAGTAGTCAAATACTGTTTGACTAAGTAATCTTAACCTCAGCTTAATGTTTCAGTATTTAATCAAAATACTGATCTTTAAACACGCAAATGAATTTGTTTTTGCAGTGTTATCTTCAATTCTCACGGGTGTAGTTTGTATCTCTGCCATGCCTCAAAAAACATTGCAAGTTGCTGCAGGAGCTGCACAAAACCAAAATACTGTTTACGTTAAGTGACGGGTCATAGCATTTACACGTTCACATTTATTTATCTCATTTCATCATCTCTCCCTTTATTGAGTTTGGGCTGTCTCCTAAAATAAATGGACCATCACGCCTCTTTGTTGCGCACGCTGCCATAGAAACCCTGGCTGAGTGACTCTGGTAGGCCAGTGGCCGTAGTAACAGTCCCAGTCACCATGATAACACGCACAACAATGATGCGGGAGTTTTAAAGGAGTATAGTATTATATGTACTGAATGCTAAATAATACAGCTTCTACACTCTGGCCTTTTTAAAATGGCAGCTAATGGTACAGATAAATGTGATTTAAGGAGGTCACAGCGAGCAGCCCATTCATTGACCTTTGACCTTTCATAGGCTACTCATCCCCCAAATGCATCCTCTGCTCGACCCAACAGTCCACCCTTGATTAAAGATCAAACCTTAGACCTGTCTCGGGTTTTAATATGAGACTGTGACAGCTCATAGCAGGTTTCAGTGGCTGAGGCTCTGGATTGCCTCCTAGAATAAATTAATCCGAATTACATTACCAAAACGTGCTGGGTTTGTGGGTGTGGAAGGCATATGAAGAGACACGGGTATAATAGAATTCATTAGTCATAACTTTTCCAGACAGAGAACCACTGAGTCTAAATGCTAATATTCTCCGTGGGATATATATCTGTCAGCTTGCAGTGCCCGTCGTAGCGCTGTCGACCTTCCTGCATGAAATGAGCGGACTCCAACCTGTCTGATGTTCCCACACGTTGCACAGTACACTGCATTGATTTTCGTTGGGGGTTTGGCCCTGCCTGCGGATAGTCTTTGGCTAAAGATGAGAGCAGGCGGCTGGCTGAAACACAGAGATGAGCCAGGGTCCATCAAATAGCCATCACACACAGCGGTAAATGAAGACGTGCACATACAGGGTTGTATACATTCTAAGAATGAAAATGTTTTGTTCCTTTTTTGACGTTTGTGTCGTCATCTTAACCTTTAAGCCACGTGGGTGCCTCTGATTCTCCATGTTAAAGCCTGAAAAATAATACCGTCCTTTTAAGTTTAAATTAATGTGTGTAACAACAATACTCGTGCATGAGACATTAGAGTGATAGTTTAAAAAAAAAAAAAATGAGGAAGTGATTTGCTTTCATGCTAAAATTGGGCGGGTGGGACAGCGCTGGCACCAGCACTGTCCAAAGGTGCCAAAATCCACCCACCATCACCTTCCAGGACTCACCAACGGCATGATACCACCCTGTAAAACCACAAACTGTCATTGTTTCAGTCTTTACGCTAAGAGAGACCAGCCGGTTTCATTCTTAATATACAGACCTGCAAATCATGTTGATCTTCTCATCCAACTAGCTTTTAAGACATCAGAAGATTATTTTTGTCTGCGTGTGAGATCAGAGTGTTGCTAAGATAAATGATCAGGTAAGGAAAATGTTCCTAATTAACTGATGAATTAATTGAATTGATGCCCCTGGAGGATGAGGAATCCATCTACTGTCACTGTGGATGACCACCATCTCTAAAAATGGGTCAGAATGGCCTATTTTAAGGAGTGAGCCATGGTGGGTTGATGACTAGTATGTAATTTACTCTATATTCGATCTCTGGCAAGTAGATTTGTACCGCTCAATGGTGGTTCCTTCATCAATACTGCAGCCTGGCTGGATGAAGCTGATGGTGGGTGCTGGGAGCAGAGCATGTGAGCTGCATGTAGAGAGAGAGAGAGAGAGAGAGAGACAAAAATGGGTGAGACAGAGAAACAGTGAGAGGCATGCTGAAAGCTAGAGAGGTGGAGCGAAAGATAGAGAGAGAGAATAAGGGGGAGGAGGGCAAGAAGGAGACTGCATGTGTGGGCACGTGTCTGGCCAACCAATGGCGACGGGACAGCCGGGGATGGAGAGAGTGAGTAAGGAAAGTGGAGGGAGTGAATTAGAGGATGCCGCAGGGCAGCTGAAGGCAGACGAGGGTTAGTAAAAACTGCTGCGTTGGACACACGGGGGGAGCCCATGCTTCGCTGGATGGCAAGCAGACGGCTGTAGAGCTCCGTTCCCGTGCAGATGTGATTGCTATAGATCAGAGAAACAGCCAAGCCAGACCTACACCTGTGGCAGTCTCACAGTTTGAAATGTGTCATTACAAGTCAGACCTGCAGGACAACAATTTAGTTTCCTTTAAGCGTCCTGACACAGGGCAGGGACGACAGAAGGAATCACATTTATGTTTTTCAGGCCGTTGTTTACACCACGGAGGATCCACACCCACTATACTACATGTCAGGATTGTTAGGTGAAACTCACCTCATGCCAGCCTGCAGCGCTTCACTTTGTGATGACAGCTGAGCAGAATAAATCATGTGCTGCCCATCCAATACTGGGAAGAAGATTTTTTTAAAAACAAGTTGAAATCCCAGTAGTGATTTCTCCTCCTTCCTCTTTAGCATCATTATAACATATGTCCGTATTTCTATAAATGTGCAGTTATTGATCACCGTTCTTTAGTTAAAACAAAAAGAACAACATTCATTTGATATATGTTTCTAGTCATCTGATCAACGTGAGTCTAAGCTCTGTTTTTGTCTCCACCGACTCCTGAGGGAAATGAGTAGGTAGCGTCTGCAGGATTTATCAAAGCTTTTCTTTTTTTTCCATTGGAAACAGCTGCCTGCTGCTGCTGGAAATGGAGCTGAAGAGATGAGAGCAGCAAGCCTAAAACCAAAAATTTCAGCTGTAAAGCCAAAGCAGTTTGCTAAAAGATGCCAAAATGTGCTGTTGAGCTGCAGGTTCGAGTGCTAACTCTCTTTGCTTTACTGTGATCAACACCTTTCAAAGTATACATAGTCGTTTTAATCCATTGTTAATATAAAAACACTGATTAGAGTAACTTTAATGATTAATAAAGGTCTTCAATGCTGTGTCACAAGCAATATATTTTCATTGTGTATAAATTCTTAACCTGTGCATCTAGCTGCATAAATGTAGTTACCGGTAATGTTTTTTTCACAACCTTTCAGATTTTTTATTTTTATGTAGTCATTTATTTTATAATCCTGCAGTCTTAAAATAAATAGCCCATATAAGAATAGCTCTTGAAGCAGAGCCATATGGACGCAGACTCTCACTGTCAGAGAGATTGGCTGCGGCCCTCACAGATCATTCATTGTTATATACTGAATTGTAATACGATATCAGCTGCTTCCTCTGTGGTGTCTGAGTGGGAATGATTTCCTCCCTGGTGGCCACAGTGCCAGTATTATTGCTGGCTGACTGGCTAATTGAATACACTGTTGAAGTAGGCCACTCCAGTAGGTGTTTAAGTAGGAGAGAAGTTCCTGATTTAAATTCACCCTTTCTTTTAAACAGCCATTAAGGTAGAAAGGCGTGCTGGTTTTGGGAGCCACCAGGTTGCTCCTGGTCTTAGCGCTTGATAAGGGTAAAGTTGAGTGGTTGTTCTTTTTTGTTTTTTTGGCTCTGACAGCCGGGCAGCACTCACCGAGCCTGCCAGCTCAGTAATCTGTCGTCATTATGTGAACTGCTTCTTAAATCTACTGGTGGCTCCTTTTAGGGACTCGCAGGGTGGATTTGTCCATCGGATCTTTCTTTTCTCAAAGTAGATGTGCGTCTGACTGAAGGGAGTTTGAGCTTGTTAAGGTCTTTTCTCCCACTTTCCACAAGATCCAAGCAAATCTACCGAGTCGATCGGAGTGAATGAGGAGGCAGAACAAGAGTGAATTAAAACGAGGGATTCCCATGTTCTCAGAGCGAGAGAGAGTGAGAGAGAGAGAGAGAGAGAGAGAGAGAGTGTGTGTGTGTGGTCCAAATAGGATTTGTTCAACGAAGGACGAGAGGCAAGGATTTTTTCCTGCCTTGTAATGCCTCTGAAGTGTGGTCCAGTTCTGCAGTTGCAGGCCAGTGGGTCATCACGGGAGGAGGAAGGGAGGACATTAATAGGGCATGTAATTCTGTGAGGGCCGGAGCAGGAGGGGGCTGACCGCTGCTTCACCCTCCACTGCCACCTTCTGGACAGCTGAGAGGGATTTTTCTTATGGCCGTTGCTTTTCTGCTGGATAATTTTCTCAGAGTTGTCTTTACATTTCTCATAATTTCTTCCTTAAGTTTTGTTCTTTTCCTGCACCATTCCCTGCTGTTATTTATTTATTTATTTTTAATCTGGTTAGATTTTAGATGTCTTATGCTTGAGAAAGAAACTGAACATCAGCATAAACAAGCTTTAAATGAGACACATTTAATGTAAAGTTTCATCATAAAAGTAAATCCTTTTATGATGAAACTCCATTCTGATAATCCTCAGGCAGTTTGAAACAAACAAGTACTAGGCACTACTCCTATTTTTCTTTCTTATTTTTCTTTTTTTAACTTTTTCACACTAATGCAGAGGGGACAGAAACTGAGGCGGCACTGGCGTTTCTTCTTTTCTTAAGCATAACGTGTTCTGCGCTGTGTTAAAATTGTTACAGTTTTACTGATACTGCAAAGCCAGCATTCTCGCCGTTACACCCTGCAGCCCTTCAAAAAACATTATTTCTGTGACCAATTATCAGAGCCCTTATTAACAGCTCGCTGCACTTAATTTCACTTGTGTGTGTGTGTGTTTTTTTTTTTAACATACACACTGACGTTGCAGCACACTCTGTGGCTTTTGAAATCATTGTGTGACCTTTCTAATGAAGCTAATTTAGCTTTTGCAATAGCCACTTCTCTCTCTTATCATGCAAATTTGTAGGAACTCTGAATATAAGCAATTTATCTGATGGCTTTTTTTTCCCTAGAAAAAACATACGGAGGTGGTGGAAAGCCTTTTTTCCCCTGTCCTGAGTGGTGTCTGCAGGTTGCATATGGATCTTATGACCTCCATAAATCAGACATGACTGCATGTTATGTAGCCAAAAAGCTGGCTACTTCTAGGTTATTGCTCTGAGTGCACAGTTATAATCGAAGCGACACAATGTTTGTGATCAACGTCTTGCAGCTGTAAACTTTATTTGGCAGACTGACAGTAAAATGATGCAAAAATTTTAGTGACTAAATTAAAATTGTACTGAAACAGAGAGGGACAAGATGGGATATCCTGGATTTAACGCCCTTGAAATAGTCCAACTCCTTGCGTTGCTTTTTAAAAATAGATTTTGCACAAAGTGAACTACCACAATCGATTTGAGCTAATTACTCCCTATAAAAATGGGGAAAAATTAAACACGATCCCAAAGCCCCATGGAAAATGTAGATTCAGTTCCAGTCAAAAGAAAGCCATCGATGATGAGATACCAAGATGCTGCTCGTGTCGTCAGTGTGGTTTCCAAGGAGTGCAACAGATTTAAACATCCCCTCCCCTCATGCTCACCAGTAATCACACATAATATGATGAATGCACACTCAGGTACAACACAACAGAATCAATACTCATTCCTATGGTATCGGATCGCTTGTGGCAGGCTGTAATCGCTGCCTCTCACGCTCGCAATCTGGCCGCACAGCACACTAACCCAGATCTCTGGAGAGTGCGTATCCACTCTCTCTGCATATGTGCGTCCTTCACAGTCCCGTGCATCAGCTATTCGTTCTATCAAGGCGGCTGTTGCCATTGTAAACACTGAGTAATTGGCCGCGCTGTGCAGTCTGGTGTCCTCATTTAGCCCGGTCTCAGAAAGCTGTCTGGAAAAGTCTTGTCAGATCTAGAAGCATCTTGGATCGTGACTCAGATGCTTCAGGCAATGTTGTTGTGAATAAAAAAGTATATAAACGTCATTTAAACCAAATCAAACAGTCACTGTGAATGTACACTCAGCTGTTTCATGTTGAAATGCTTAATTGTAAAACCTTTTTCTAAGTTGGATAGCAGCTGTAATTATGTATTTTTGAGGATTAAATTAGACACGTTTGGTTTACATCTGGTATAACTGAAGTGTGTTGCCCTTATTCAGTCTAAATGTCAGAACAATATGATATATTTCAGCGACTATTGAATGTATTGCTCTTAAATTTGATTCAAACATTCACTTTCCTCTCACTCTGAACTGTGACAACTTTGGTGGTCCTCTGACTTTTCATCTGTCATCATGTGGACAGAATTTGTCTAGTATTTAGTTTGTTTTGACCAAATACCTGCAAAACTAAAGGTTTTCTCATGAGTCTCGGCTGTTCTTTGTGTAAAGTGCTGATCAGCTATGCTAATATACTAACACTACTTTTTAAGCCTTGGGGTTGCCAGTATAAATCGTCTGATGACATGAAGCTTCATGGACCCCCACCATTGTTAAATTAAAGTGACTGATGTCTGTTTTAAACAATTCTGGTTTATTACAGCTTATTCTCACTGTTGGTCTTGTTTAATATTGCATTGGAATTCTGTAACAGGTTTTTATTTCCAATTGTGAGGCACATTTTTCCAGTCTGCGTTTGTCTTTTGGCCGCCTCTTTGGTGTGACTGCTGTTTAACCTCATTTTAGGCCCAACAACGAAGGCTGTAATCTCACATTTAGTCTTATGGAGACATTTAACCACTGGTCTCGGGCTATTTCGGTCACATTGCAGTCCTTCTGCTAAGTGAATTATCACATTCACTGTGTTGACATAATGCTCGCTGGTGACCGCAGGCCTGCCCGTTCTTACGAGTGCTGCAGGGCTCTAATCACAACACTCTGGAAACACAGGGCGCTCATTGTTGTACGCCCCCTCAGCCTGTGGCTAGCACCGTGACAACAACATCTTGTTATTTTTTTCTGTTTATCCTTGATTGGACTCCCAAAATGCTGCTTTTTACTTTTCCCTGGTGCCCCGTGTCTCATTAGAAATGCCTTGTGTCATGTGGAGAGTGCATTAGTGTGCAAGTTTGAGTGTCAGGGTGCAATTCTTATTTTGTCCAATAGAGGGTAGCAATGGCCCAGTTTTTGGTCTTGTGGTGAAAGGGTTCTTTGTAGAGACTGTTCCCCCCTCCTGTTTTTGTTGTTTTGGAAATCACTGAGCACTTCAGCTTTGGTTACCTGCTGAAATAAATATCTTTCAGACGCTGTGTGCCTTCAGTGAATATGAGGCTTGCCGTTGTGAGTAATCAAGTACGGACAAATACCTCATATTGCTTCTTTTGAATTCTTTCATTTATCCAAAAGAAAGAAAGAAAACTGGAAAAGGACCTGCTCATTTTATGTTTGGCATTTGGACAGACCTCTCTGTAACCAGAAGGTCAAAGGTCACTGGATCAATCAGAGCAGAAACCCCATGTGGCATGTGGATGAGGAAAAATAAAATTGCCTGTCATAATACTCATTACAACACAACCACAAAATATGATTTATTAGTTGCCAAGCCCGGGCTGTAATAATGTTTGGTATTCATTACATTCATTACATCATTAAATTACATTGTTGAATTAAGTGCCATGTGTGCAAAAAATATTATTAATTTGTACATAAGCTAAAAGAGAACTATAATTTAATCATTTAATTATGACATTTAAATAATATTAGTTTACAGTAAGATAAAAGACCTGAGAGAATCAAAATGGGGGAAACAGACTTGTAAGTAACAAGGAAAGCTGCAACAATTAGTTGATCAAAAGAAAATGAATTGGTAGCTATTGTATGTATGTATGCTGTGTAATTGATTTACACTTTCAGTTTGCTTTTTTAAAGCAAAAAATCCAAAAATTTTGTGGTTTACAGCTCATGATGTTTCATATATTGATGGAGAAAAAAAATCTGCAGAGTAAAACATGCTGGACACCTCATGAAACTGTTTTACAGGCTAAATATTGTCCTGCGTGATGGCAGTTAGAGACAATTTAAAACCACCCAGCCAGTCTCTTTCAAAGTGCTCATACACAGTACATTGATCACACAAACATCTTCATCACATTTAAGTGTTGCTGCCAGACCTCCATTAGCCTGGTGACAGGGCGTTAAAAAACACGGAGTTGCTCATTTCGCGTGTGTGCTTGATATTAAGTGTCGCCCAACCTCATGCGTGACAGAATCTATTTAAACGTGTCAGCATGGCGAGGTGGCTGAGGTCAGAGTGCAGGAAGAGAGGGCGCAGGTCACCCCTCCATCAATTAAACACACACCACTTAGCTAATGAGCTTTCACTCATGTTCACACACACTCAAACACACACACACAGGACCAGGTGGAGCTATCACTGCGTCATAATCTCACTGGTTTCTTAGTATTTGCTTTTGGTAAACTGTATATGCCCTCTCAGTTTCCTCTCCCTCCTTACCCACTTACTGCACACACACACACACAAACACACACCTGCTTTAACTTGCAGAGTACACGCATTCAAACGTATTGCTGTAGAGTGCGTTCCCCTGGGTAATGAGGCACAGAAAGTGCAAGCTGCTTACCTGTGTATGTCTAGATGAATTACGAGCACTCAACACTGACCAGTAACTGTGCTGTAAGTGTGTGTGTGTGTGTGTGTGTGTGTGTGTGAGCGATGGGAGGGGTTGCGCCTTTTCCGCTTATCTGGAGGAAAGCAGAATGATGGGACATGAGTAAGTGGAAAGGATTGGAATGGTTCAGGGCAAACGCCACGAGCAAGACTGAAGCCCATGACTAGTCCAAATACGCGGTGTGGGGACTTTTTAACGGCCGACATTTTGGCACTAGCAGGAAAAACACGGGTGTAATAAATAATGTTATTAATAGCTGTGTTGCATTGAGGTGAGCCAGCTCCAGGATCCTGGTACTGTGCAGGCTGGGTCACTGTCATGGCTTACTGGGACACTTAAATAGAACAAATCTTGCAACTCCTGAGCCAATAACTACTTAGTGTTAGACATTTCACATGTGTGCACTGACCTTGATAGAACTGGTTCATGCCCCTCTTGAATGGATTCAACTAAAAACTGCTTATATTCCTTTTATTTTCCTGATTAATTATTTAATGTCTTCGATGGCTCTTGTAATCATCACTTGATTGTTAATTGTCTGGCTCTAGATGAGTTGTTCTTGGCTGCTGACTTGTTCTCAGGTCTGTTTTTAAAAGGAGATCTCGATGGCGGTGAAGCTTCTTGATTAGAAAAGAGCCATATTTAACCTTTTTAGAAAAAGACATTACGTGTCAGCTGTGGGAGCCAGTTGGCTTTTTCCATAAAAATGATACTTTGGGATAAAACATGTTTGTCCTGTCACTATGCAAACTAGTATGAGATGTTAAACAGGCACTTTTGCAGTTTATTAAAATCTGAGTCATATTTCCTTAGTGCAGAAGAAAATATTGATGTTGACTGTTTTCACAGGTGTAGCAGTCCTTCTGAGTTTATTGACTTTAAAGTGTAAAACTGGTGATGTGTGTCTTTTTCTAAGGTACTTACCAAAAGCACAGTGGGCTGGATATTAAAATGAGCGGTTGCAGAGACAGACTTTTAGTCTATAGTGTGTGATCCAAAAATTTTAGATCCCGCACTTCCCGTAATGGAACTTGAAAGCAAAATATGAATGTTGCTAACGTCATAATGCGGTTACAATAACTATACCAGATTCAGACTTACGTAAATAGTGTTCAGGTCAATATCCAAGTCGTGAGTACTACTGGGAAACTCATTTTTGGAAGTGCCCAAGCTCTAAACACCGGTTTCACATGTCACCTAAAGCCCGTTGTTCAAGTTGATTAACCACTAAATAGATTTAATGCAACCTTGTGATTTCAGAGTATTTTGAACACTGTCACTTCAAAGTATTGTGAACTCCTGATGTAAAACACATGTTGACCTTCACGTTAAAAACATTGGCCACTTATCATCTCATTATATTAACACTGAGTAGCTCTCTCTGTTATTCAGTGAACTTTGACATACAGAATCAGTGAACCATAAATGGACATCGATACCAGTCCTGAAAATTGGTCATTTTACATATATACATATGCATTTTAAGAGCATTTTGCAGCAAGCCACTGCAATACAAGCACTGTGACTTTTCATTTGTGCTCTGTATTTGTATGTGTGTCCATTTACATGCAATAACCACATGCTTTGTCAGTCTGAAATGCAGAGTCCCATAGGCGCGGGTGCTCCATATGGAAAGTCTGCAGCAAAGACAATGAGCTGCTGTAAGGCAGACCTGAGGCGATAAGTATGTCAATCAATCTGGACACTGATTGCTTTAAACATGCATACACACACACACACACACACACACACACACACACACACACACACACACACACACACACTTAACATAAGCCAGTTTGTGTGTACAGTATGTAATTGTGTGTGTCTTCCCACGTGGGGGCAGTGTTTTCTCTGCAGACGGTAACAACAAGGCTGCTGACACAAAGAGCACCGTCACTGTTAAAGTAGCAGCATCCTATTTGCCTGCCTTAGCACGGGCACACTCACACTCACTCACACACACACACACACACACACAAACAAGCAATTTATTGTGTATGCATTTGTGTACTTGTCTGTATGATTGTGATTTGCTGTGACTTCAGTTCGTGGCTTCACTTGTGTGTATGAGTGTCCTGTATGTCCAGGAGCAATTTGCAGTGGGACCCGTGTGTGTGTGTGTGTGTGTTTGCACGCATAAACCCCTTCTCTCTCCCCAGCATCCACCAGGCAGTGAGGAGAAGTAGGCCGCTTAAAGATAGCTCCCGGCAGCCTCAATACCGGCTCCCAAAATATATCTGCTCATGAGAGTCATCATCGCTCTCCCTCCCCCTCTTTCTCATTCTTCTTTTTGCTCCTTCTCCTTTTTGAAAATGGAACAAGAATCAGGCTTTGAATTTGTAAATTGATAGCCTGGGTGAATGTCCCGAGGTGTGGATGAGTGTGTGTGTGTTCATGTTTCTGTCACATGAATGAGCTCCAGTTTTTGGGGGTCTCAATTGGAAGTTATCCCGCAGGAAAGGTGACATCAGGATCATACCACTGCATCAATCAGAATTAGGGGGGTTTCAATGACAAGATTTTTCCACACTTGGCCTCCTCATATGCTCTGACCTACTGGAGAATGGCGGACTAAAAAAATGTCCATTGCAGTCACTTTAAGCTTTTCAAATGTCTAGTTTTGTCCACTGACATAACCTTCAAAATCATGTGAAGCAGCAACTGCTAACATTAGGGTGTCAGGGATCAAGAGTTTAATTAGTTTGCAATTGTGGAGAGTGCTTGTGTTAGTGACATTTGAGCTCACCAGCCAAACAAATACACCCCTCCATTCAATGCTCCTTTAGAAGAAAATAATCTGGGTCCTCCCCCAGTTGATGGACCCACATCGCCAAGGCAACAGGCCCTGATCGATCCGATCTCCATTCAGAAAACAGGCGTTTTAAAAGTTGTTTGCTTGTTGTCTTGTGAACAGACACAACGGAGCATGAATTAAGGCTTTTTACAAGTCTGCATCATGATACAGTTATTTGGGTCTTCATCTTGATCCATTTATTGCAATTAAATCACACCAAATCAGTTTATTTTGGAATCATACCACTATGGTAATCCAGTTTAATTCAGATGATGACTTAATAGATACAGTGAATAATCAATGATTATTGACACACCAATTATGAAACTGCCACTCACTGGAGACAGATGAGGTGGTGAATATTTCCAATAAACAATTGTCTTGTGTACAAATTGTGACACAGCGTTGTATTTGGGAATGAGATCAGATTGACTCTTTTGGCTTCCCATTAACACAATATGAACACTAGACTTTTTTTTACACACACAGAATGGTCAGATATTTGTCAATTTGACAAAAACATAAATAATGCATTCATTAATTAATACAATTGTTGGGGATTTTCTCCAAAACAGCCAAACATGCTTTCTGTATTTATGTTTGTCTTGCTCTCCTTTCCCCTTACACAACCCCCTCCTCTTGCACAACCCGGTAACACACTGGTCAGATCAATTAGTCCCCATCTTATTTAAATGTCTTCTTATTATATTTATTTATTCTTATATTCTGTGCCGAGATAGGCTCCAGCCTCCCCCTCCCCCACCTCCGCTGACCCTGAAAAAAGAGGTTATGGAAAATAAATGAATAAAAAGTCGAGTGCATCCTCTCACGTTGGCTCAATATTTCTCTCGCTTGTCTGTACACGCCGAGACTCATGTGTATATTTTACCCCCCATTGGCCCACATCCACAGAGAATGAGGACAATAGTTTGGCTCAGAGACATGTGTGCCTAATGTAGTCCTTTTATGTGGGAAAGTGGAACTGTATGGAAGATCGGAGAGAGAGGGGATCGCTGTGTTCCCGTTTTCCTTCTGTCTTTGTCTCCTGCGTCTGATAGCTTTCGGATAGGGCCATGGTCTGTGTATTATTACAATGGAAATGTATTTGTCAGACAATTATTTGTCAATACTAAACCTGCAGCAGCCATTGCAGTAGCAGTATCAGTATCTATAACACCTTCGACGGATAATAATCTAATATTGTTGTGTAACAGATTTTTGTGGAATTTTATGTTTGGTGTGACCTTATCAAGGTATTGGAAACTCTGTAGTCCAAACTAATGATTTAAACCAAAATTGAATTGAAAATAATTAGATTTGTTATTGATATGTTTCATGTAGTTTTATCTAATGCATAATAGTAAAGCATTAAGAAATCTTTCACCATGTGGATACAAATATGTATTATGGTGTTTTGAAATAGCCACTGTGACTTGTTTTGTAATGATGATATTAATGAACACCAAGTACAACTGAGGATGATGGGAATGTCATCAGTTTTGCAGGTATGTGGTCATAAGCAAGAGCTCTCGAAATATTTTAGAATCTGAGATGATGAAAAGCTAAGGGATCATCAAAGTAATTGCATTTAATCCTGATAGCAGCATGAATGTGTTAATTACCTCTTGTGTCAAACCATCCAATAGTTTTCGAGACCTTCCACTAGAAAAGAAAGTGTCAACCTCATGGTGGAGCTAGAGCAAAAGTCACTGGTTCACCAAAGTCAGCAGGATTCATTTGCTCAACACTGAAAGTCTGTAGAAATTCACCAGAGTGTAGTTGAGATATTTCAGTCTGGACCAAACTGGTGGACCAACTGACCGGCTGACATTGCTATCCTTGCTGCCAGCGTGGCTAATGACCAGATAAGACTGTGTGTTTTTGGTTTACTCAGCAATTTAAATACCTGGCAAAACAAGATGCTTTATCACCCTGATGGAAAATTCAGCTAAGCAAATACTACCATAAAGCATCCACACTAATTTGCGTGACCTAAAACACACTAATAACCTATTAAAGCAGTCTTTGCCTCCTTTTTACTGATCCATTTGTTTAAATCACTGACTATTGACTAATACTTTCAATAATCACTGACATTTCAGAGAAAACCTGTAGATAACAGAAACACTTGTTCTGTACGGTGTTTCCCCTGCACGCTCTCTGGATGACTAGTCAGTCACATTAACCTCAGGATGCCCCTTCAACCCCCCGCTGTGCATTTTCACAAGCGTGCACACACACACACATATAGATGTGCACACGTACATATAGATGCTCGCACATACTTTCGCACACCCACACACAAATATTGAGGTCAGATTGAGAGATAGAGACAGACCCCCCCTCCACCCCCCACCACCATCATGGCACACCCTCTGGCTACCTCTCTGTGAGCTGTTCACTCATGTAGAAGCAGGCCCATCTGCCTAGAGAGATGGCGAGAAAATAGAGACGGACGGGGATGCAGGCAGGAAAAGATAGGACGCACACACATAAACACACACACACACACAGCTAAACAGCATCCAAAACAGACAGAGGTGGAAAAGGGGTTTAGAGAAAAGGAGGGGGATGCCAGGATAGAGAGGAGAGGGGGGCAAGGCAGATCTGTGCGGCGTTGCCCTGAGAAACAGGATGTCGTAATAAGGCAATTGGGAGAGAGAGAGAGAGAAAGAGAGAGAAAGAGAGAGACTAATTCAGAGGGGAAAAAAGGGGGAGGAGAGAGCACCTCAAGGAGAAAGGCATTAATTTTCTTGTTCCTGTGACAGGCCGACACCCCTCCGCCTCTGCAGAAAGTGGAACGTTCCAGCTCGCTCTGGGCTCTGTTGTTGTGCAGAGCTGCAGAAGGCCTGATAGAGCCAGCTAGACAGAGAGCGAAGGAAGGGAGGGATACATATAGACAGAGGCAGACACATACACACACACGCACATACACACACATACACAACACACACTGTGGATCGAGGAGCCTGTGTGTTCATTTCATCACCCAGTTCAGGCAGCGACACCAGAGAGGAAGGAGACAAAAGGGACGAGGAAGACAAAAAAGGAGCTCTAGTGCAAGCAGGGAAAGTGAAAGAGAGGCAAGGTGAAGGAGGAGAAGGGAGGAAGGAAGGAAACGGGAGGGAGGGAGGAAGGAGGCTGGGGCATGAGGAGGGGCGCCTGACTGACATTGCTGCTCTCACACACACGCGCCGACGTAGGCAGACACACACGTTCAGCCAGATTGTGCACTGCACAGTTGCTGCTCTTTTTTTTTCTGATCCTTTGACGGAGCCTCGTCCTCCATCCTTTCTTCTCCTCTGAGCGAGAGGACAAGAGAGAGAGGAGGAAGAGGAGGAGGGAGAAGGAGCAGGAACAGGAGGAGGAGGAGGTGGAGGGGAGGCAGTAACCCTCTCCTCTCCTTTACTCAGACACACAGCAGAGAGGGATAGGGAGAGAACAGCCACAAAAAGAGAGAGAGAGAGAGAGAGAGCGAGAGGAAGCAGCTTTCTGTTCCATTTCGCCGTCTCCTGTGGTCCCTCGGCCAGCGGGCGGCTAACAGGCACCGCTCATGTCCGTGAACTCGGAGAAATCCTCGTCCCCCGAAAGGTAACACCACCTCCTCCTCCTTCCCTCTCTCTGTCATTTCATCTTCATATGTCTGCCTGCATGCCCTTCTTTCTGTCTGTTATTTTGTTTTCTTCCTCAGTCCACCCCCCCCTCCGCTCCCCATCCAACCACAACCCCAACCCCCTCAGCACCTCCATGTTTTTGTCTCCCCTGTCTTGCTGTTTCTGTTTCTGTCTGTACATCTGAAGCTGGTTTCTTCTATTGTCTGGGTCACAGCAGTCTGACTGTAGCGAGGGGGGAGAAAAAAGAAACGCAGTAGTTTCACGGTGTCGTAATGTTTCAGCTGAATGTTGAGGCAAAGCCTTACATGCCTACATACACAGCACATGTACAGTGCGCACTTAAACACCATATCAAAAGGCAATTTAAAAGGCACGCCACATCGCCGCACAAATACACACTTGAGCTGCTTTTGGAGGCTGCAACATCTCTTATGACAACAATAACAACACACACCACACACACACTGTCTCTTTATGGCGCTTGAGCACTGAGCTTACACAGCAAGAGTGTCAATACACGTCAACATTAGCACAGCCAGCAGCAGCAGCAGCAGCAGCAGCAG
>JBAJHX010000081.1:7175441-7199848 GCA_037176925.1 Amniataba percoides | reverse complement strand
CACTGAGCTTACACAGCAAGAGTGTCAATACACGTCAACATTAGCACAGCCAGCAGCAGCAGCAGCAGCAGCAGCAGTGCATCTCAGCAGCGATGCAAGACAACAGCTCGCCACATGACGCACCTCAGTGCATAGCGTTACTGAACAATGGCACCTCTATGGGCCACGCAACTTCCATGCAACACGCACAGGCAGTTTTATCCTATTTTGACTTTAAGGGCTGCAGCTGCAGATTGTAGATTTATGAACTGCGAAACATCTGATAACATCTGATGTGCTATTGGCGATAAGAGCAAAGTCACAAGGCATAATCAGACACATGGCCCACTGTGACTAATTGAAAAACACATACAAGACAAAGACACACACACCAGCATCATTTCAAATGTTTGACGGACTATCTCACTCTACATGACAAGCACATGTATCAGATTATTCAATAATGGCCTCTTTTAAGCATTTGTATCTTTAGTTAGCCTAATTAGATCCTCCCATACAGACTTACGAGATCAAAGTGAACACTTTTACTTCTTACTGGGTTGCTTTGATGATCCCGAATTAGAAAATCTCTGCTGAAGTGGCATATTGTTCTGGAAGTCACTTTAGCCATATCGCAGTCAGTAAAAAAAAGTGCAATTTTTGAAATGTCTTTTGAAAATCACAAAAAAAGACAAGTTTGAGAAGAAAGGCTCTGTTGTTGGAAGTTTCCATTTCTGTTTGAAGTCTAAATGCGAGATGGTCAAAGTCGTGGTGTGTGTCCAAACCTCTTCACTGCACGCATAAGAATCCATATCCATTCAGATCTAATCGGACCAAGCCCACATTCCTCTTTAAGTGTGCAAATGCGGAAAGAGCTCGATTTGACGGGTGCTGGAGGGTGAGGAGCGGGCAGACTGGATGACTCAGGTAGCCACTGATGCTGTGCCAAGTACGATCAGGCAGAGCCGCTGCCATCCACACAGCCTAGCGCCAGGCCCCAGACTGGCACACTCAAACACAGCGCAGTGGGCACACAGATAGGCAGAAGTAAACGGGCACTAACAATATCAGGCATTATTACATGGGCAGTTGGGCACAGAGGAGAGCGGCGTTAACATTGGCAGTTCTGGATGAACACGAAGTGATGTTTAATTTGGAGGAACAGGCAGTGGATACAGAAACAGAAAGACATCTACGGGTGGATGCATAAATAGAAAGGATTGTACAAACTTTTATATATAGCATCCAGACACACAAAATAGGATTCCTGGCCATGGAGATGCGCACACATAAATATAGAGTATCATCTGGCTGTCCCGGTGTGGTGAGGTTTGTGGATTTCAGCACTCGGCTAGTTTTTCCCTTCCTCTATTGTTTGGACCACAGTCGTCTGACTGTAATTAAGAATAATGCAGCGGTCCCTTGTTGCACGGCAGGTAACAACAAAGAGCAACACTCATACACGGGCTGCTGCCCTCTTCAAACGGTTGCAGCGTCTCATATGACAACAGCAACAGCGTGCGCAAACAGCCTGTTTTCTCCATCTCGGGTTGGGGGTAACTTAACAGGTGTCGGCATAACTAGCTGACGTTTTATCTCCTCATCTCTGGCTTGATTCAGAAATACCTTTATCAGTTATGAACCTCGGGAGCAGACGAGCTGCTAATACCCCTGCGCTCAAAGCTGCATTTGAATGCCACAAGGGGAACTGTGTGCCGAGGATCAGAGGGGGATCTGCAACTTTGTAAGCGTGACACGGACAGCTGGGTTGCCTTTCAGGCTGGATTCGATCAGATACCAAACACAGCAGTTCTTGCTTTCATAAAAAGAAGTGCACAAATTATACTGGTCATTTGCATAAGTTGGCAGCTCAAGAAAGATATTGATACGGCAAGGGATGTGTTGGAAAGACCAGACTTATTGAGATGCAAATACATTGTTGTGTGCCACGGCCAATACGAACCTGTGCTTGTGTATGTAAATATGGGAATATAAAGAATCCTGCTGAAGTTATTTGTTGATTAATGAAATAGCAAATCATTGGAAAATTTCTCGTTAACTGTTTTGATAATTGATTCATGGTTGATGAAATGTGGTCATTTATCATGTGAGCTTTCAGCTTCTCTGGTCTGAGAATTTGCAGTATGTCTCTGTTCTGTATCACTGTAGATTGAATTTTGGTTACTGGGATGTTGGCTGGACAACACAATGACTTGGAAACATCATTACAGGCTCCTGTGATGCTTATTTAATGGATGTCACATTTTGATCAAGAAAAAAAGATAGAGTTGTCAATAATGTGCATAATTAGTTGAACCCTAATAAGGAGTCATTATATGAACAATCGATCATGGTATTACAGTTTTGATGCACAAAAAACTGATGTGGAAGTTAGATCTATTCTTTTGTTGTTTTTTTTTTTTTGTAGTTTATATTTGTGTGTGGTCTCTATATTGGGGCTGTGTTGTGGGACATATTAGCACAGTGTTTCTGTCTACAGCACCATCTGGGCCCCAGGCATCACACACATGCACACACACAGACAAACACACAAAGGTCCTGAATGAATCATTTAGGATGTGCAGCAACATGTTTGTCAACAACGAGGCAGGATGGACTGGATAACTTGTGTGCATTAAACCAAAGGATGGATGGAGTTGGGCCTAAAAAGAGCAAGAGGCGGCACTGTGATAAACTCCTCTTGGAGCACTTGCATTAGGAAGACGATCCCTGTTGTGTAACTTGGCACTTGGGGCACGGTGGAGATGGAGATGGACGGAGCACAAGGAGTGTGCGCACGTAAGGATATGTAAGTGTTTTGACATCCGCGTCGTGTGTGAGCAGCTTAAAGCTTCTCTTTGCACTGTGACGGCATGTCGGTTTAGGTCATAAAGGATGCTGTTGGGTGGAGGGCTTATGTCCTTTTGAAGAGACTTTCTTGAAGGATTAAACCAAAAGTTGGATAAATAAACACCCAGAGGTCAAGAGTTTACTGGCTTTGTTGCGAAGCCAGCTCGTAGCTCTTGCGGCATTTGAAAGACAGGCCGGACTGAGATGTGTTGGGTAAACCTCGCTGTCTTTGATGACAATTGTCTGCAGTCAGTGTTCATTGTGGAGTGTGCTCAGTTAAACAAGTGTAGTGCTTAGGCGAGCTGTTCACAATATGACGTGCACTTCAAACTGCATGCAGCAGATAAAAGATGACAGGTGGGTTTGTCGTCTTAAATTAGCATGTAATCCATATACATGATTTGAAAATCCCAGTATGTGGGTGTGTTTGCATCTGTATCTTGTAAGTGTGACTGTGTGATGCATGATTTTTATTTATTTATTTTTATTGTGATCACTTAAGATGCCACTCTTCACAGACAGAGCAGAGAGAGAGAGAGAGAGAGAGAGAGAGAGAAAAGGAGCGAGAAATAAGACAGCAGAGAGGGAAGGTGGGAAGTGAAATGAGATGGACGAAGAAATATGAAAGGGGGCATCGGAAAAGGCCTGATTGATGGACTAAACAGTTTTTCACACAAGATGATATTAGATAAAGGAGGTAAGAAAGAGCAGCACAGACACACACACACACACACACCACCAGCCATTTCCAACAGTACCTAAAAATTTCCATCTCATCTCCTCTTTCATCTACTTGACACCGGTTGAAATGCAGGTTACAGGATACATCCAGATACTCCCATGCAGCCTCCTTCCTGCCTCCCCTTCTTTCCTCACGTACGACGGGCACGCATGGACGGGCAACTAACGATTATTTTCATTATTGATTAATCTGACATTTATTGTCTTGAATTATGGGGTTACGCTTCCACAGCCAGCAGGGATGTCTTGACTGCCCAACAGTCCAGAACCCAAAGACGCTCAAGTAAGGACGGATAGTCGATTAATCGCAAGTCACAGTCGCAACTATTTTGATAATTGATTAAAATACAAAATATTTGCTGGTTGACCGTTGATGAACTAATCTGTTCTTTGGAGTATTTATAGACAAAATGATCTATTGACAAAATACCCAGATTAATGGGTAATGAAAATAACTGTAGTTATTCTCAGTCCTGTATCAGTCCACTATCCCCGTAGACAACAAAACAAATAACTGTTCATGTTTGAGAAGTTGGAATGACAAAAATGTCAGCAATCTTAAATGATAATCAGGTTTATTGCTTGCTAATCCTCATTGTGAATATACCAGTCGACTAATTCCCTAGTTGTCTCAAGCTTTGAAACCAAGCTAAATCTGCGTACTAGAAAAAGGCCGGAACTGAACTGAGAGAGATTAAGCCAAAAGAAAAGATAAGAAGGGGAGGACGGGGCGGACAGAGGATGCTGTGTGAAGTGCTGGAGTGTGTCCAGTCGGCCGGCGAGCCGGGCTGATGCAGCAGACAGCATCACATCCAGCCCTGGAAGAACGCGTGATGGCAGCCGTAGCACTCACACAATGCATGCCGCTTTGACCGCCCTATATGGCCTCCACCATCTTCTCTGGTCCGACACGCACGCACACACACACACACACACACACACACACACACACAAGCAGCCTCAGCCATGCAGCGACATGACAATGGCTAATGAAGCGTGGCAGGGATCTAGCTAGCAAACTAGCCGGCCTGCCCTGCCTGTCTGGCTTCCTGGCCTCCATTATCCTCACCAGCCCCCCTCTTATGTCTGGAAAGAAACAGATGACTGCCTCTACTTTCTTGCCTTTTTTTTTTTTTCTCAATGGCACTCCAATCTCCATTTGAGAGATCTGTTGAAAGGGCCATCCTAATGCATCTTTTCCATCCTTTGGTGCCCTTTAGTGATGTAGCAATGGTAAATAACAGAGTATGTGGGTATATGTGTTGTCGAAACTGGCCTGAAGTTTTCAAACAAGTCTAACCTGACTGCGAAGCACAAACTCCCCGCAGAGTGACAGTGGGAATTTCCGCCCTGCTCAATGAAATCCTATGTGGTTAATCAGTAATAGGAATCACTGAGTCAAACTTCTAGCAGCCAGGAACAAGACACCTTGCGAGTGGTGTGCCGAACGTGATTGCTATGGCGACACCCCCAAGGAGTGGATCATGTGATCCGGATCCAGGTACCTGATCTGCCACGAGAGCCTCAGCGGGTTTGTGGTATCGGCAAGGGTAGTGTAGGGTCAGAGGTCACACCTGTGGTATCGGTAGATGCAGAATTGATGGAAAGTCTATTCACAGCAGGGCGATATTAGTAATGTAGAAGTTTTCCAGTAATATTACAGTCCAATTTCATATAAAAAAAACCCACCCACATCAAACAAAAATAAATGAAAAAAAAAAAAGATGCGATGATGCCACTACATAAAAAGACAAGGGATCACCCCAGGTGGTGGACAAACAGGCCGATGTTGCTAGATGTCATCAGTAGTCACCTCTAGTTTTTGTTGTCAGTGTGTGGGCCAATTTACTCATAATATGGCTACATGCATCTAATGTAAGTTATGTAACTTTCATCAACAGCACTGCGTTCCACTCTGAAAATATTCAGTTGGTTTGGGTAAAAACTTTGAGCAAATCACTACTAAAGTTTTGAAAGTATTGTATACATTGGATCCACATGACGTGCAAGAGAGCTTATCTGCTGAGCTTTTGACCTTGTGTGTTTGTGTCCAGCATTCCAGGTCCCTGTCGGCTCAGTGTGTTTACACACACATGGCATTCCAGTATTTCCTGTCCTGTTCTGGTCATCTTGGATCGTTCACTCAATTCCCTTTTCTGTCTTTTCATTTCCCCACTATTTCTTTCTGTTTCTGTTGTAATGCTCTCTTCTTATCTATGCCCTTTTATAGAAAACTCATATCTCCATCTGTCATCTGGTGTTGGTTCCTTGGAGGTTTGTAATTCCTCTGCTGGAACTGGATCTCATGCGGTACTTGTCTTGTGGCAGCGTCGCTCCGTTGCTGTTGTTGTTATTGTGACTTTTGCTGTGAATTTATTGTGGAAGAGCTCTCAAACCAATCTTGATTAAAAAAACAAAACAAAAACAAAACAAAAAAACGTGCACCACAAGGTTCTGAAACTGAAACTAAAACTTTAGTTGAATCCAGTATAGATTTGTATCACGTGGTGATCTGAGCTCCATTGCTACACACGCGTCCTGTTTGGTAACAGAACCGTTCGTACTCTGGGTCCGTAAAGTGTCATGCTTGCATTGTTAGTATATTGTTAACCTCCAGCTGTGCACCAAGAGGATCTCATTGGTTTTGATAAGCAACTCTAACAATGCTAATAATAGACTGCATTCCCATTATGCAACACGAGCCTGTTGAAGGAAAAAACTGAGGAAAAACATTCCCCTTTAGTTCCCCTGTCGTACTGTGTAATGCCTTTAGCTGCAGTGTGGATCGTTAGCATGCAGCTTGGGCCTTTTGCTCCTTATTCTACAGCTATCTGCCATCAGCGTGTTAGTCTTCCTGGGGTCGTCTTTTACTGCTACGACACTGTGTAAGTTATACTCAGCAAAAACGGGGAAATGGAGGAAGAGTGACGGAAGGGGGAGAGTGAAGGGAATTTTGTTTTTGTGTTATTTATTTATTTTTTCGGAGGAGAGGAGCAGAGGAATGTGGTACAAAGATCGCCCTGGGAGACAGATGAACCTACAGAGGGGCTGAAAAGAAGAGATGACCAAGCTGAGGGAAGAACGGCAGAGAGAGGGGGAAAGACCGAGATGGAGACGTAGAGAGCTGAGAACAGGGAAGGACAACAGAAAACGCCAAAGAGAGAGAGAGAGAGAGAGAGAGAGAGAGAGAGAGAGAGAGAGAGAGAGAGAGAGAGAGAGAGAGAGAGTTTGGGCGGCTGGGGAGCTTCAGATAGACAAAGATAAAAAGCAGAAGAGGGAAGGAGAGGGGAAGAGAGGAGGGAAAGTGAGGGAAGATGGAAGGAGAAGATAGATGGCTCTCTGCAGACTTGCGCAGTGTGTTGGGTAATGCTAGGTCACCGGGGGACTAATCTCTACTGATGCTGCAGCGTTAAAGCAGTGGAATGATAATGGCCTGTTTGTGTGTGTGTGTGTGTGTGTGTGTGTGTGGGGAGGGGAGGCGAGGCATGTGTTTGTTTGTGCGGCTTTGCATATGCATGCGTGCGAAAAGATAACATGTTTTCACCCGAAGGTACCACTTTTTTGGTCTCCCTTTTGTCTCCTCCCACAGCCGCACACAAACAAAACATACACAAAACTCAGACACTTGAGCTTGCGCACGTAACCCCCCTCACCAGCGCCTTATGCCCCGTAGGACTGAGTCACTCGTCTGCTGCATAGCTGAGAACAATATTCATCTGTTGTGTCTGAGAACACTGTTCAACTGTTGCGTCTCTTCCTGCAGCATGGTTATGGGAATGTGTGTTTTATTTATTTATTTATTTTTTTTGTTTCGTCAGTCCACATTGGCCCCCGAGTGGGTGGAGCCACTTGAGCTCTGGACTCTTGAAACACTTCCAAGTTGTCAACACGCCAACTCTGCACACTCACAACCGGGCCTCTCGTTTCACATCAGTAAACCGGCGGTAACGTCCAATAACGCCACAATGTGTTTGCCCTCCTATTGGAGTTGGCACACAGCGGCAGGCTGGGTGTGGCGGTCCTGATGTGGGTGTGCTAGAAATAATCTCCGCCGTTATCTGCAGAGTCTAGATTAGAGGCATAAGCATGGTCATTGTGATATTCTACATATATTCGAATAAACTCACCGTGACTACAGCAGAAGTTATATTACTCAACAGCTAAGACCGTCACATGGCATACATTAATATTTACTTTGCAAAAATGACCCCAAACTGAGTGGTTCAAACCTGAAATGTGAATATTTGCTTGTTTTCTGTCTGCCAGCTGTCATCTCTCAGTTTAGTTCATTCTTCATTGTCCCAGATGGGAAATTTGGTTTGCAGCATGTCAAGAACAGAAACAACGCAGCAAAGTCACCTGTCCGAACAGGTAAATCATTGACAAAGATTACATTTAAAAAAATATCTTTGGGTTTTTAACTGTTGGTTGTACAACATAAGCAATTTTGGAGTATGTAAACTTGGGCTCTGGGAAATTGTGGGTTAAACAATCGATTAAATATATCAATAAAAATTAAATATATGAATATTTAAAAAGATTATAGTAATATCAGAATTTACCATAGGTAGTAGACATGGTACACAGGACATTATATAATTGAATAAGTCCTTCCAGATACTGTATATTGACATCCACACCAGAAATATTACACAGGCCCTGAAATAATAAAGTAAGTCAATTAGTGCTCTTTAAAATACTGATGTGGGGTAGGGACATGTTTCCTTGGATTTTAAGATCATGGGGAAAAAATATTTCTGTTTTGAGCACACATAAAGCTCTGTCCTCTGACGATGTTTGATAAAAAGATAAAATCAGTAGCTGAGCTGGTCCATGCAGGTGATTATTTTCAATCGGCTCCACTTTTTTTACAGCTGGCGTTAGACAGAACTGAAACTCCGCCCTGAAACTAGAGCCCCAGTTCTGCTGTGCCCTAACAGCAATAAGTAAAGCTTTGACTTCAGACACACTGGTATGCTAATGAGCTGACATTCAAATCACATTATAAAGTATTTTTGGGGACAGCTTCTGGAAGCAAAATTGACATTGGATGTCATTGCTTAGCGCTCAGAGTGTATTTTAGGTAGCAAGTTTGTTTTAATGATCATAGATGGCGTTGTGCTAATGCGGCGTGGGTGTTGCATTTCGGATCTGTATGTGAGATATATTGTGTGTGTCTTTTATGTGTGTGTGTGTGTGTGTGTATATAATGGATATAATGGATCCCTCTAGGCCTGTGTTGTAGTATGCGTGTGCTTTAGTGCCAGCATGCCTGCTCGCTCCGAAACTCAAACGGGCAGCGGGAAGGATCCTTCACAGGTGGGTGTCAGAGTCCCATCACGTGACTTCTTCTGGAATTCAAGGCTGGGTTCGTCCCGTCCCTCCACTGCTGTGCCCGTGAGTCTGCGGCAGAGAGCGTGAGCCACCGTGGTCTCTGATCGTCCATCCATCCTGCTTTCTTACCCCATGGAGTTAAACTCGTGTCCAGATGCTAAGAAGAAATGGGGCCTGGCTTTGTGTGTGCTTCGCCTGCGACACAGGGCCCTCCGAAACAGGTAGAGGGGGAAAAAAAAAGAGAACGAGGGAAATATAAAGTGACGATGGGGTGCTGGATTGACAAGACTAATAAGCGAAGTTCAAGATGTGCGAGCTCTTGTTTTTCGGCTGGTAAAGCTGAGACCGTGGTGTGTTTCTTGTCCTAACATCTCACATAATGAGGTGTCTCTTGGATCCTTCTCTGCAAGACTCATGTGGCGAGTCAAAGAATGAGTGAGAGGAGGTGGCAGAGGGGGAGGCAGAACTATTAGTCTAAATAATGATTTTTTTTTGTTGTTGTTCTGGACAGGCTCCAGGGCTGTGGTATTTGTTTTTATTTGTATTTTGTTTCAGCTTTACTGTGGTATACAAAAAAAAAATCCAAAAATGGCACAAACATTTTTAGGGAGACTGTCACTTAATTTTCTGTCTTTGCAAATTTTTAGAGCTGCTGCACTCAATGGATTGATAGATTAGACAGCTGTTTTGATAATTGACCGGATTTTTGTCATTTATGTACTTAATTTTTAAAATATATCAAGTTATTTTTTTATCTGATCAAAAAATACAAGAACAGAACTCCAGAACTCAATATTTGTCTTTGTCTTGATTAGTTAAACATTCACTCATTGTTTTTTTGAATGTATTGAAAAAAAACAGGAGTATATGTATGGAGTTTTCACATAGAATAGTTTGGAAGCCTGTCAAAGGGATCAAACTCCTCTGGGAGTTTCTTTTCAGAATAAGATTGTTTGGAAAAAAAGGAGTGATAACCAGTTCTACCACTTGTGTGTTAATGTTTTTCAAACATTCAAAAAGCATTTATCGTTTGCTTTTGGTGTTGCTGTTGACACGTGTGTTGACTGTGGCCGCTGACTTTTGAGCAGACCACACTGAGCCGAGCCAAATGATGTTTCTGTTTAAACATCTGTAATATTCCTGCAGGTGACTAAGTGGAGAACGTCCAACAGGCTTTAATAATGTCGTACCACAGACGGGGTAATGATCGCTGCCGCTTTCTGTGTGTTGACGTGAAGCAAATCTCAGGAACACCGCTCTCTCTCTCTCTCCTTCTCTCTCTCTTGCTCTCCTTCTGAAACACTTCAAAACAGCTAAACAAATCAAGCATGCTTCATTTTTTTGGCCGCCTGTGTGAATGCTGTGGAGGATATGATAAAATATATGAGGAAATCAGTGGCGATCTCTGCAATTTTACTCTTCTGTGGAAATGACAGTGATTATGGACAACATGAATGTGGTTCTGGACACAAACACGGAAAAAGTGTCTAACCCCATCAAAGCATAGCAACAACCTCTCTATTTTCGCTCTTCCTAGATCGAAAGGCCAATACAGTCTCTTGCTGTACCTCTGAGGCACAGTTATGTATGGATGTATATGAGTGTGTGTATATATAGACCTCATTAATGGTGACATTCTCTTTGATTGGCAGTGATTAATAGAAATGATTTAGAGCCTGGCTTTGAAAACTAATAGCCTTATGTTACTTTCAGGAGCATTATTGTTACATTGCTCGAAATGGGGTCTCTGCTGTCAGTGAAGCCCCTTGGGAGTGGTGAGCAGGCTGCAGCCGCACTGCTAATAATTAACAGTCTCAAACCAGCAATTACATGATTCCTCTGTGTCACTTTTAATGACTGTGGACAGTTTAAAATACCTTCTCTCAAAAATACTTCCTCTTTCGACCTCGTAGAGGGCATAATCGAAATAAGTCATTTACATAGGAGCCCGATTTGTCTTGACCCATGTTCGAGATGAGAGGAGTCAAGTCCAGATTTCAAAGGTACAAAAATTACTGCTTTCAAACTTTTGAAATGGACCGTTTCATTTTTCTGTTTCATTCATCTTCTTTCATCTTTCCATAAATCTGCACCAAAATAAATGTTCAACTTTATCTCGGAAACAATAAGCATAATGACATGATGACTTTTATTAACATATTAGGGCATGATACTGCAAAATCCAGAAATGCATTTGGTCAAATTAGCATTTGTGTTTATGTGCAGTGCATAGGATTCCCACAAGCTTACTGAAAACTATTTTGGAGTTATATCATACCCTAAATTCAATTTGTTTTAAAAGCCTCATAGAAATGATTGTTGGATTCTGGTATTCATCTTTGTTTCCTGTTGACAAAGACCAGACGGGGTTCAGGTAGAGCTCCACAGGAAATGCACATGTTCACACGGTGAATAAGAAAAGGGTGCTGATTGGGGCCCAGACTTCAATCATGCTTGTGTTTTAAAGCCTGCTGTGTGGTGCGTATGCGTGCCTACAGTATGTCTGAATTATCATTTCATATACATGCACATGGCTTCATGTGATGCTTTTGCTTGCAGTGGCTGTGTGGGCGGATGTAACCTCCACAATGCCGGGCTTTGTGGCTGATGACGTCAGTGGAATGTATAAATACAGAATGGCTGCACTATAGAGAGAGGAGTGTAAAGTGCACCGCACAATGAAAGATACAGCTGATACCCATCGGCTGTGTGAGAGATGTTGTCAGATGTTTCCATCCGAAGCAGAATAAACCATGAATCCCAGACTAATGGCTTTTTATACACAAAAATGTGAGCATGATTTTTTTTGTTCGTGTGCATGCGTGTATTTGTGTGCTTTGGTGGTGTGGATGTCTGTCTTTGTGTTTAGGAGATGGAAATGCACTGGTCCCGCTGGGTCTGCAACCATGTCACTCGACTTCCACTGCCTCTCGGCGATGTGTGTGTGTTTTGTGAACACATGCGCGCAGATGCCACCCCACCAGCCATGTAGAGCAGCGTTCCTGCTTTCCAATGCAAATTTTATTCCAAGTCGACTTGTTTTATCGCAAGGGTTTTCCGTGCAGTCACAGATGGGTGTCTGCCTGCTGCAGGTTTATTTTAGCACACCAGCATCTCTATAGTTGTGGGTGCTATAGGGGATTGTATGGATTTAGCTCATCAGCCTTTGTTCCTCTGTCATCTTTAAGTGTGTTTGCGTTTGTGCCTCTGTGTATACATGTGTGCCGTGCATAGCATATCTACTGCAGAGTTCAGTCAATGCAGCGTAGCGTGTGGTCTTGTATCCATCGGCTGCCTGTGGGGAATTCAAGCAACAGTCGATTCTGCCTCTATAGACCAGCGTGGCCTGAACCCTGTGGCACAAACACAGTATTTTTTTTCTGCCTATTAATTAGAAGCTGCACTATTTAGCTTAAGCATGGGGAGCTGCAGAAAACACAGCAACACCATTATGATTAATGTAACCAAATTATGGCTTGCATTTCAGATTTTAACCATTTAGCCAATGCTTTTATCCAGAGTGACACACAGCATGTGAGATGGCAGCAGTTCTTCGGTCGTCTTGCACTGCGACACCTCAGCAGGATGCTTGGCTATTGACGAAACATGTTGATTGTTGTAAATTGCAGAGATTCATTAAGTTGCATTGTGCACAGTTTTGTATTTTCTCCGAGCTAGCTGGGGAGGCTCCGTTATGAAGGCGCTTTATTGATCCCCATGAAGGAAATTCAATTTTTACAGCGGCTCAGAGGACAAGAGGTGGTTTCAAACAGGCATTACAAATCCCAACACGAAGAATAAACAGAAAATAGAAATTAAAGGAATGCTCTACCTGCATGAAAAATAAAACAAGTTTCGTGCAACTGCAGCTGTCAAAGTGCTGTACAATGACCAAATAAGCCGCATTATTAGCCCTTCTAATAATCTAATAATGAAAATATTTGTGTGTGCTCCTCCATCACCATCTCTGCAGCCTTCAGCGTGATGGGAGCATGTAGAATCATTTGGAAAACTGACCTCTTGCTCCTTTTCTCTCTTTTGAGACTTCAAGTACATCTTTTTACAGTGTTTCTGTGTGACCTCTGTGCCTCTTTGTGTTGTTGTTATTTATGCATCTGGTGTTGGAGGAGTCATTGGAGGACACGTGGAGGATGCACAACACAAACGTACTGCATGAAACATTCCAGTCCAACTCCACTGCTTATTTTGTGGTGTACCTGCGTCGCCGACAGCTTTCTCGCCAAGCTCAATGGGCTGGGTGGTTTCAAAAGCACCGAAGAGGTCAAAAGGTGAAGCCTCCACTGCTTCTCGGCCTGTCTGTTTGACATTGAGCTCCATGAAGTACAAGATGATGGTGTCCTCCACGCCAATGGTGCCAAACTGCAGAATTTAGTGATATTTACCACTGAAGTTGTACAGAATCTACTTTTTTCAGCTCCAGTTGTGTAAAGCTGTGCTGGGATTAACATGAGGTCATCATGTACTTTGTAAAAAATTCCAGATAATGAATATAGCAGGCAAAGCACCCCTAAAGTAGAGAGAAAAAACTGTTTGTGCAAGTGATTTTTTGTGTTCATAAGAAGAAAAGAAATGCATGTATCACTTTTTGTCTGGGCCACTCTGTATATTGATTTCTTTTACTCTGAATATTGAAGCTGAAGGCGGTAGGATCGAGAAGACAGTGGACTTGAAAATCCCTTCCCCCAGTGCAGCTAGGTCTAATTTTAGCTTGCGTTTCTTCATTGGTCCTCTTCTGTTTACTTGTCTTTGCCATGTAAAATGTTGCTGACAAGTTGCTTGGTTGTTTGTCTCCTCTCACTGAAGATATCGAGCTTGACTAAAGGAGAGCATGCTTGGGAGAGGATCGTTGTCTGCAGCATGTGCAGGAGCAGTGATTGACAATCGGTCAGACACTCCTCCTGGCTCTTATTGGTTGTTTTTGAGTCTGAGAGGCCTGATCTTTTTTCCCCCTCACAGATTATCTGCCTCATGTACTTCTGTCAGGACAGAATGACAGTTTTAGCAAATGTGACAAAGTTATTTTTCCAAGGGTTACTTCAGCTTTAAGTATTTTATCACTGACAATACAATTCGAATGCAGAACTTTTACTTGTATTAGAGTATTTTTAGCCTGTGGTATTTTTCATTTTCGTTAGTCAAGTTAAGCGTTGAGTACTTTGTCTACCTCTTTATACTTCGAAGGCACTGAGAGCTCTGGGACATTCCTTCTTGGGACCAGCTTAGCACACAAGTACATACTGTAGCCTTGATACAGGACCATTATAATATGGATGGGTGGCTATTGTCGGGAACCCCAAAGATTTTAGTTACAAGATTTGCTCAAGAAATGTATTCAATATTTGCTGTAATTACATGAGTGATTGAAATGTTGAGGTTTGGACTGCGATGTGCACTGTGACACTCCTGCCAACTTACCTGCTCGAGCTTTAAAGGGACCTGCGCGAATGTGATAAATTGCCAAGTGATGTCACTACTAGACTCCCACCAGAATCTCTGGACTGAACGGTCGTGGTTGAGTTGCACTGGGGGTAATGTAGGCACCAGGTTTTGACAAGGAGAAAGGATGTGTGGAGCAAAGAAAGACGACATCTCCGGTACTCTCGCCTCGTTGCTTCACCCGGTGAAAATCCCTCTGAAGCCAAAATAGAAGTTGAGGATTACTGTCACATACGTAGTGCGTGCTGTATGGAAATCTGGCGCTACGAAACAGGATCCTGCAGAAACCATAATGTGCAGATAGAGGTTATGTGGGGGCATTGCAGCCACTGACGGCAGGCTGCATCCTGAAAATAGCGGTGAGATCTCAGTTTTCCACACAGACAGATACTCTGGAGGAGAGGAGAGAATGAGTCAGCTATCCTGCTGACACGGGCCAAGATGGAGAGACGGAGGGGATGAAAGATTAACGATGAATCAATCAGAGGTAGAGACAACAGCATTGGAATGGCTAAGCAGAGCTGAAGGACACCCGCGGTCTGAAACCCACGCCTTAGCATTGAGAGTGGAGCATGATGCTCGTGTTGCTAAGGAATACCTGTTACCTTGGTGATAACGAGACACATTTAAGGATGAGTCATCAAGTTTGAACTCGAGAGCGGTCAACCGTTGCATACAGCACCTCGCCAGTGTTAGCGACGCTCTGTGACTTTCTTTGTCATTAACAGCAGGATACATCGCTGATGTCGAGTCTCAGAAGGCATGCGGATTAAATTATGAGATCCAGTTAATCAAAAGGCAGGAGAGAAAGCAGGGTATCACTCTCGATACTATTCTTGTCTTGCCTAAAGGATTCAGGAAACAGAAAAGAAATGTTTGAATTTAATTTGAACAAATATATGCATTGTGCCAATGAGCTCAAGATGCATTTCAGTCACTGTTATAATACGCTCATGAGAACAACGTGCTTTTGTGAGGATGTATTTCACGACTGCATGTATTTTGGTCCGACAGAAGCACGAGGAACAAGACTGAAACAGTGTTCAAAGCAAGTGTTAAAAGGCACTCATGAAAAGTTCCCATTGTAGCTCATTGTCATGCCTTTTCACTGATGTTTTCAAGAAAGAAAATCTTTGTTTTGTTTTTTTTTGGCTTGGTAGATATGTGTCATTAAATGGGACAAAGACAGTGAGACCCAGATTCCTCACAAGCGAACGGGAATAAAAACGCAATTGTGGAATCCTATTAACTGGTTCAGTTACTGATTTGTTGTGGATGGCGGACTCAGAATGTGTATGGACTAAATACTAAAAGTTAGAACAGATGGACCGAAATATAAAGTTGTACAGACATTCGAGAGGTCACAAACTTTGTACAAATAGTACAAACTATACTATCTGTCTGCAATAAGCTCGTATCAGCTGTCTTTATCGGTGTGGGTCTTGTGATGTAATTATCTGAACAGCCCATAAAGCAGAGCTCAATATCCAGAACAGCAAAGTGAAAAGATCAAGACTGACATTTAAGCTCAGTTTAAGTAATAATAATCTTAATGACATTGGATTCTCATAAGTGTGAACACGGAGCTGTATTTATACCCAAATTAACACTATTTTGAAGGCAATCCAGAAGTTTGTTTTATCTCCACACTGTTGATATTTTCGGCACTGTCAAGTCAGCAATTTACACCAACAAGGCTGTTCACGCACAATTACTGTGTTGCATAATGAGGAATTTAATGGTGAGAAAAATCGCTTTCTCAATGGTGAAGAGCCCACTCTTCAGAGGTGGGTCACTTTCCATCTCCTCCTTGTGGATGGAAATGAAATAATTTCACAGCTGTTTTCTTTTTTTGATGTTCTCCACGTCGCTCAGCACAGTGTAACATTTCCACTGCAGGCGTGTTGAGCTTCTCTCTGCAGGCTGCATGACAGGACTGGTTTTCAGGTGTGAGTGACGGTGCGTGGACATTGTTCTCTGCTGACTACCAACGAGACAAACCTTGCATGTTGGCTTGCCGCAGTGCTGGAATGTACAAGTACTGTACTTAGGTGCAAAATTTGAGGCGCTTGTGCTTTAGTATTTTCTTTTCATGGCACTTTATATGTCTGCTTGGCTACTTCTCAGAGGGGAATATTGTACTTTTTACTCCGGGACATTTAGTTGACAGCTTTAGTCACTTTACAAATTAAGATTTGTTTTTACAGATCTCTCAAAGAGCTTACAAAATAGGAATTTTCAGTATAAATGAAACTACCAGTGTCCAGATTTCATGCTTGCAGCTCCACAAATGTGAGGATTTGCTTGTTTCTTTTTAATAGTTGGTTGAGGTTTGGACTGTTAGTTTCACAAAAACAAGCATTGTGAAGGTGTTATTCTGTAATTGTGAAGGCATTTCTCACCATATTCTGTCCAAATAATCACTTGAATAACAATGAAAATAATCAGCAGATTAATTCACATAATCACTGATTACACTTGAATACTTTTACTGAAATAACATTTTTAATGCAGTACTTTTCTTTGTAAGAGTATTTTTATATTTTACTAAAAAACTTGAATACCTCCTCCACAACTGGCTGACCAGACACAAAGTTTGAACAAATCATATTAACTTAAAACTGTTGTATTTAATTTGAATGTGAATTTAAAAAAAGGAACATGAAAAAAAACACATGCCTGATCCAGAAAAAAAACTTGCTCGGCTGTCAAAAATATAACACTGAGGCTTCAGATGCCATCGCTGGGCGTGAGAGTCCAGAGGCTGAGACTGAAAACGGGCAGCGTGTGTGTTCAGATCTATGTGCATCACCGACGCAGTCCGGGCATGTCCACACACATGTAACAAGATGTCGAAGGAAGAAGCCACATTCTGCAGTTATTTACTTCCACAGCACAAGGTTATAGGCCGAGGGTCTCCTGTCTCAACCTGTGCTCCACAGTCAGATGTGCCGCAACAGCATTAAACATTTTAAAATAATGTTTTATCATTATAGTTTGTGATATATAAAAGAGATTTCCATTGAAATATGCATATAATTCAAACATGCCAGCAGTGTCTCAATAACACAGACATACTCAGCGGCTTTTATATGAACGTAAAAATACTCAGACACGTGGGGCATTCCTGATGATCTGTATTTGCTTCTCCCACTCAGCCCTGAGGCAAGGTGGTCGCACACATGCACAAACACACACCTGTTAAACTGAACCATTACAGCTTTTATGCCACCCTCTGCAACACTTCCATTATAACCACCTTAACTCAATTCTTGGTACATTTTGTCCTGCCAGTGGCTAAACAAGCGACTTGTTTACACGCAATGAGAAAAATGACAGTGATCATCTGTTAGTCATCGTCACAAACCTTTATGGAGCTGTGGTACATATACACTCCAACATAAAATAATATTGTATAGCTTGTGATGATTGTTTTTGATGTGATTTTAACTCTTTGTCCTATTTTACATATTTCATCTAGTTATGCAAAGGTTGATTTTGATGTATTTTTGCAGTACAAACACTGAATAAGAATAACCTTGTAGGGGTGTTTTCATTTTTTTAAATCTGACTATACTTGTATGCTTAAAAAAATCAAAAGTCATTGTAAAGCAGTAATAGAATAATATTTACAAAAATGATGAGGACTAAAACAGGGTTGCTGCTGTACGTTGGCGGAAATAGCTCTTTGGTTGGGGAGCAAATTGATGCTCCTAGTGTGCATTTTACTGCCAGTAAGTGGAGGAAATTGATTAGTACATGTTTCACCAGAGGAGGGAACTAATCATAGCTGACCGGTTAGCAGGAAACCCTGCATACTGTCAGACCTCAGTGACACAATTTAGAAAGAGCAAAAAAACAAACAAACAAACAAAAAAACAACTTTCAAATTATGATTGTGGTGGTTTATTTGTAGTTTAACAGGTGTTCACATTTCACCATAGTAAAACACTGATAAGAGCATTACAAAACAATGTAAAAATCACTTGTTTTTGTGGAAAATTTGAAATCAAATAAGGATTATTAGCGATGTGTGCAGTTCAGCAGCACAGCACTGGTCTAGTGGGACGTCTGTAGATTTTGGCAGCCATCAGCATCCTCTGGGGGGGGCAGGTTGGCATGGCACAGTGCCCGAGTGAAAGAGTGAAAGAATGAATGAATATGGTATCGGGAATTCAATCTGTATCAGACAGTTATTCTCTGGAGCCATGTGCTGTTTTTTTTTTTTTTTTTAAGGATGTAACATCTCACCTTTTATTCAAACAAAAGCAGGAGAGGACCACTAATAATCTAAATTTGTAATTAAACAAAATGTTTGTGGGTAATGACCTTAGATCACAGCTTGTTGCTCGAAGATGAGCTCGTTGTCAGCCCCCTGTTTGTTACTTCCTGTGTTTCCCACTTGCTTGGCTCCAATGTTTTCTCCACCTCCACCTGTTTTTCAGTGTAATTTAAGGCGGTATGATGTGTGGTGCGTCTCGCTGCGGATCGATCTGTGTTGATGAAAACACACTCCCACATGCGGTCTGCGTTTTAGACCGTAGAAAGGTTTTGTGTGTCAAATGTATACAGAGCTCTGAAACAACGCAAATCTTGCTCTGGCACTCTTTCTTTCTGTACGTTTTCCTCCCTGATTGTGTCCATTTTTCTGTCTCTCTCTTCTGCTTCTGTTTTTTTCTCTTTTTTTCTGTCTGCTGTTTGTTTTTCTCTGCTTACGTCTCAGTTTTGTTCTGACTGGTCTCTCTCTGTTTGTCTGCCCCTGCTTGTGGTTATGTACCTCTCTCTCTCTCTCTCTCTCTCTCTGTATACTCCATGCATGTGTCTGTCTCTCTTTCTGTCTTCTGAACTTTTTCTTCCCCTGTATGTCTCTCGCCTGTCTTCCTCTTTCTGTTTATACCTGTCTCTTGGGTTGTTGGTTTTGTCTGCTTATGTTTCTCTCCATCTGACCTTGTATGTCTTTCTTTTTTCTTTTCTTTTTTTTTATGCCCACCTCTCTGATTCTTAGTTTCTCTTCCTGCCTACCTCTTCCATTCATTTTTCTGTCTTCTCCCCTGGTCGATTCGTCTTTATCCTGTCACTGTCCTTGTGTGGCATCTTTGCTATCTTAATTTTTGTTTTTTTTTTGGCTCGGGTCCAGAAACTTACGTGGGGCTAAGTGTTCGTATAGCCAATGGCGAGATGAGCTGTATAAAAGCGCTGAGCTAATAGACGTGATGTATGACTCCCTACGTGACTGCTTTGGTAAAGAAGCAGCATCCTACTGCAAGGACACAGCCCTCTGCTGCCTGTGTGTGTGTGTGTGTGTGTGTGTGTGTGTGTGTGTGTGTGTGTGTGTGTGTGTGTGTGTGTGTGTGTGTGTGAGTTGTAAAATAGCGATGAAATCTCAGTGCCAAGTTATCTTCTGTCCTTCGCTGCTGCATCAGAAGAACCATTGCTGTTGTATGTTTGCTGGCCTTGCCACCACGTTAACATTTTGTGCCCCGTACCACCCCCTTTTCCTTGCCCTCGCTCTGCAGTTGCTATGGCAACACACCAAGAGGCTCCATCATGTGTCTGAGTCTGTGACCGCAATTTTATAACAGCAACACAAGCGCTGGCTTTGTGTGTTTGTGTGTTTATGCATATATTTTTGTTTTGCCGTCTTAATTTAGCACTCGCTCGTGTTGCTGGTGAACGTGAGGTCTCGCTGAATGAGAAGTGCTTGTTGAGTTCTTGCAGGTTTTTTTTCGTGGGGAGTTGCTCTTACAGAGACATCACCGGAACAGCGAGCTGTCTTGAGGTGAAAACCGGGATTGAGTTATGACGATAAGGAAGCGTTAGATTGATTGGAAAATGTCAGCGTTGGTGAATGTGAGAGAGATATTCTCATCTCCGAGCACATCGCAGGCAGTTGTTGCTGTTTTACACAAGTTCATGAATCACAGGCTTGTGAAGAGAAAGGTAAAGCAGGAGGGTTCAGCTGTTTTTGTGTGTCCATTTGAAACATCTCCAGCTTGCATAAGCCTACGAAAAAAATCAATCAATTTTTTTTTATTTAAATCATTTTCAGAGGCCATATGAGGTAAAATTATCCAGCAGTTTGCAAGAAGAAAAAGCAAAGATTAGAATGTCCCTTTTAGACTCCTCAGATGTGACCTCTCGGGTTGTCTTATCCCTCAGATTGCTCTAAAGGACCCATGAGTACTAATGAACAGTGGGCTAAATTACAGCAAAATACATTACCTGCATGAGATCAGGGACCATTAACATAGCAGCTGAAAAGCACCATAGTTCACACGAGTAGCTCAGCGGCAGGTTGGCGTGGATGTTTGGTGGGATCGGCCCAAAACAGAAACGTTACAGGCACGTCCCCAAAATCTCCACAAATAGCCGTGTGTGCCATGGCAGCATCCTAAAGCAAAACACTGAACCCCCCGCCTGATCAATCATTGTAAGTCGCCCTGAATAAGAGTGCCAGCTAAACGCTCGAAAAGAAGCCAGGGCTGCAGAAAGAGGCAGCCTGTACTCTGCAGCCTATTTTATGTTTTTCCTCTCATGGGCTCAGTTCCAGTTTAGACAGGCGAAAGGAAGTGGAGCAAGGCTGAAAGGCCTGACCATGAACACCAACCCTGAAAGGCTAACTTTGCCTAATCAAGTCCAGAATATATGTCATTATATTCTATTATTTATGATTATCTCTGCGTCATTAACCACATCCTACACCAACATGAACTCCTCAAACAAACATATTTTTTACTTTTTTTCTGTTAGATTTTGGATGGTTTCCATTTTTCTGCAGATTCACTTCTGAGGTGTATGGTGGGTGTCAGTAAGTTCAATCTGACTGTCTGAGCTCTAAAAATATTTATGGTCTCTCCATTTAAACAGAGCCTTATGGAAATCTGTCAAATCATTAGATCTTAAATTATTTTTAGAAAAAAACAACATATTACAGTTGAAATCAAAGTGACTTTTTGTTGCTCAAGTTTAATATATCACTGTTAGAAGTGGCAAAAACGTACATACTGACATAATCCTGCTGTGACTATCACAGGATTTATCTGGTCTGCATCACTTGTGCCTTGTTTTGATCATGACAAAGACTTCTCTTGTCCATCTGAGAAGCTACTGCAGGGAATGCAGGATTAATATCCAACACGCACAGAAGTATTTGTAGAAGAAGAAACAAGCTCCTTGTTCTGTATGTTTTCTGCAGAATCTTAAGCGCTGCACTTTTTGCTCATGAATTGTTGATTTGATTTTGAAAACAGTTCTGCACAAACTGGTGTACAGAAAGCACGTCTTCATTTTTGATTGTTTTCTGTCCAGGCAAATCTGTGTTATATTGTTTTGCAGAAGACTTGTGATGATTATTTTTTATTTGTTCCAAATGCAGGCACACAATCCGTCACTTCCTGTGCCCCCCCTTTCTGTGTTAAAGACCTGTCTGACACAATTTGTTCCGAACAGAGAATGTAAAAGCTTTCATGTACTTCATGCTGGATGAATCACCACTGAATGATGCCAGTCAGCAACAAGTCATTATTCTGATATTAGTCATCTGCACTTAAAGCTCTGTGAACAGTTACACCTGCAGCGAATCACACCTAGAAACACCAAAGGAATGTTAACCTTAAATGTTCTGGCTGCGAAGTGGATTTCCTGTCAAAAGTTACCTGGTGGGTGACCTAACTTTCATCCTGCTCTTGTGTTTGCAGGCCTGAGACCCAGCAGAAAGCCCCGGTGAGTGCCCCTCCTCCCCCGCCGCCCCCTCCGCCTCCCCCTGAGCCGGCAGGGCCCCCGGAGCCGGAGGAGGAGATCCTGGGCTCCGACGATGAGGAGCAGGAGGACCCCGCAGACTACTGCAAAGGTCAGAATGGCGCACAAACAGACGGACTGGAGTCATCTGTCCCAGCCCATTACTTTCGCTCTGTACACCTGTCGCACAGAGCTAAACAGAGGCCGACCTGTCTCACACGCTCTGCTCTCTCTCTGCTTCTTCTCCTCTTTTCTTCCTCTGTCTTGGTGGGATTTGCAGCGGTGTCGTTCAAGCCATCAGTGTGACATGCGTGGTAGTTGTGACACCATTTTTTTTTTGTTTTAGGTTGTTTGGTCCTTGGCAGGAAAGGAGTGACAGTCCCACAGGACACTGCATTTTCATTACGCAACTTTGTTTGAAAATGCTACACCTCTTCTGTAAACACTGCAGAACACGTCACCATTTCATATCTGTGGGAGAAAGTAGCATTTTCAATTGCATTTTGCTAAATATACTTGTCTTCTAATCAGCTGCTATTTTACATCGTTTCAAACGGCCCGTGTCTAGTTTTTTGTGGAAAACTCTTGATTTCTATGAGGTTGTTTTTTTTTTTTTTTTTGGAAGAAACCCAGACAGGCTGTCAGATCTCACTTCAGTAAGATGAAAGACCAAAAGAAAAGTGCATCACATCTCTGTTATGTGTTTTGTCTTCCTCTCATCAGATTTTTTGTTTAAAATGAGTTATTTTATTCATAAAGACAGTCTGTTTTTATTAGTTTCTGATCACTTTAAATCCCATAATGTGCATTGTAATCATGTAAGGAGATGGTATGGTTTATTATTGTCATTACTACGAGCAGGCGTATAATTTGTAGGATACATAATTTGGGCTGCCCACCCTTCTTATGCATCTGTGCTATTCTACTTACAATATCTAGTTTATGCTCAATAAAACGCACCTACAACAAATTCTCTCTCTGCCAGCTGGTGTTGTCGCCGTAGAACAAAGGGGCTTTTGATGTCTCATTAAGGTTGAAATATTTTTTTTTGTTCTTTAACCTCTTTAGCAAGCGCCCCCTTTTTTGTACAGGAGCCCAGAAATGGCGCAGCACAAAATAAAACACCCTTGAAACCCTTTGATTCATCGCGATCCCGGTCTCTCTCTGGGATGGGTCACCTTATGGAGTTTACTATCATGAAGTTACATGAGTTCACTCCACAATAAGTGATGCTGAAGAAGATTTTCTGTCTGAGATTTTTTTCTTGCCTATTTTTTAAAATTACTGTTCTGTTTTGTTTGCGCTCCTGGTACAGAGGGAGCAGCTGTTGTTGCAGTGACATTGGTTTCTTAAAATGGTTCACACAGATCATAAGATCATGAGAGAACCACGGGGCTTTGTGCTTTCAAACAGTGTTTAATTTGTGCACTTTTAGGTTGAGTTAAGAGAAGCTCGGCATGGTCTTCACTTAAATTCATTTCTCCATGTTCGTGTTTCTAGAAAGGAGCAGAACATTCACGAAAATGGCAGCATAGGCAGAAAAGGGCCTCTGTTTCTGTGGGGTGTCAGTGCTGTGTTATTTATTTTGATTACACACAACTACTCAACTCATTCTTTCCCAGTTCTAAACAATAACCCATGTTCACTAGCTCTCTGCAGCTAACAGTTATTCTCATCATCGATTCATTTGTTGATTATTTTCTGGATTACTCATTAAATGTAAGAAAGAGATTAAGAAAAACAACACATTTTTGCAGCACCAGTCATCATTCTGGTACTAATATTCATTTGTAAATGTTCTTAATGTTCTTATGTCTTCATTTCTTTCTTTATTGTAGATTCACTAGATGCCACCTGCTGCTGCAAATCTTTCTGCTGAGCTTTAGCCTCTCCTTTTCTTTTTTCTAATTAATCTACAACACTTCTCTCTCCATTTTCTGTCTGTTTGACCTCCCCCCACCTCTAACTCACTAATGGATTTCATGTCACTGCCTGGTTATCGCAAGCAGTCGCCTGTAACCTTCATCATCGCTTTGTGTGTCTCTTTATCTCTCTCAGGAGGGTACCATCCGGTGAAGATCGGGGATTTGTTCAACGGGAGGTACCATGTGATCAGGAAATTGGGGTGGGGCCACTTCTCCACCGTATGGCTATGCTGGGACATACAGTGAGTCACACACACACAGTTATAGTACAGTATAGGCATTTAAAAATACTGATGCATCTAGACATGTGCACACACACACACACACACACACACACACACACACACACACACACACACACACACACACACACACACACACACC
>JBAJHX010000081.1:7154405-7172534 GCA_037176925.1 Amniataba percoides | reverse complement strand
TCTCTCTCTCTCTCTCTCTCTCTCTCACACACACACACACACACACACACACACACACACACACACACACACACACATACACACACTGACAAAAAACAAATCTATTTCCAGAAGTCAAATTATCTCAGACATGGCTGACTATATTTCTACAAAAGTTGGATGTATTATGCATCTGATCTCGACATCCCAACATTTGTAAAATGAAAGCGTTGCCTTTAAGACTGGCAATGCATCACAGGTCAAACGAGGTAACATGTTTATTAAATATTTATCTTGAAGGTAGCTATTTGTTTTTTAGAGGCTTACTTAAAATGGGTCGAATAGAGGGCGTTACAGGTGTCAGGATACAGATACAGTGACTTTTGATTTTGGGCTATAAAAGATAAATGAAGTATAAGTAAATAAAAATGATAGTTATAAGTGTATGATAATGATCATGGATGAATGATCATACATTCATCCTCCATTCTACAGATATAGTCAACTTTTATTCATACAGAGCAGTTCACCCTGTTTGGCATAGGTGTTAAACTTACAGTAAGTAAAACTCAAATGATTAAAGAGTAAAAAAAAAGACTCAGACTAGCATCAAATAAAATATGACTGGACCTTAAAAATCGAAAGTTTATTCAGATCTAGCCATTGTGGATACAATATTGATCAGCTATGTCATTTTTTGTCATTTCCAATATTCTGATAATGTTTTAATTTGAAGTGCTTCCTCTTAATATTAATGCAAGATATTTGTGAAGTTTCTGCTCTGAGCTTTTCTTCAGCCCATAAATGCATGTTGAGTTACAGTAGCTTAGACTTGTCATGCAGTGCGGTGTATACTGTGAACATCAGCTCCACTTTTTCTGCCAGGTCAAGCATGTTAGAGGCTGTTTCCTAAACACTCCCTGGACATGCTTATCGACTGCCTCTTTCATGATATAATAACAAAACAACACACAATTTTAGAACTAATTTATAGTTAAGTTGATTTTTTTCGACAGAACAAGTACCAGAATGTGAATATTAGGTGAAAAGTAGGTTTGTGTGTCTTGAAATATGCATGTTTGTTTACTATATTCCTATCTACAATCCCTCAACTGTAAGAAAATGCAACTCAAGTTTCTATGTGCCAATAGTTCTTGCAAGACCTCAAAAGAATGAGAAAAAAGGATATGAATATATGATATGAAGGATATGAAGTGTGCTAGAAAAAGAGTAGGGGACTCTACAGCTGAATTGCCACCCAGTACTTAGGCCTGCTAACAGTGCATGCTATTGAACACTCCACACTTAACACTTCAGTAATGCTGCTATCCAAAGACGCAGGACTTTTTAGGCATTTGAAGTTATTGAGCCATTTCGGCCGCCGCCAGCCTCTCGCCTCTCGAAAACCAAGCTGAGGGGGAGCAGAAATTAAATGAGACTGATCCCCTCTTCAATCTCAACGCCTCTGGACTAGAAAAACATATGAGAGAAGCTGCAAAACGAAAAACATCAGCAGCCGCTCCTCTTCGCCCTCAGAGAATGACAGGCAATAGAAGAATGGCTCTGAGATGGAGAAAGAACGAAAGCGAGAAAGACAGGGAGCGTATACACTAGAAGTGTGCAGTCTTTCAGTAATAAATGTGTCTCTGTTTGTCTGAATGTGTTCTTGTAGGTCCTGCAGGGTCTGGACTACCTCCACACCAAATGTAAAATCATCCACACGGACATCAAGCCAGAGAACATCCTGATGTGTGTAGACGATGCCTTTGTCAGGCGTATGGCGATGGAGGCAACCGAATGGCAGAAAGCTGGAGCCCCCCCTCCATCAGGATCAGCAGGTAGACAAAAAAAAAAAACACTCACACTTCACACTGTGAATTATGAAGGAAATACATCAACATATTGGGAAGTTTGCCTTCTTGCAGAGAATTAGATGAGAAGATCAATACCACTCTCCAACAAGGACGATACATATAAACACTTGATGTGCCTGTGTGTGAATGTGTGTGTTGTACTGCTGATGTGCATTCAAATATATATGCTGCATGTATACATGAATACAATCAAAAGTCATTCAGTGCTTATATCTATTTGTTCAACGTGAAGCCACAGCATGGTGTCTGGAAACGAGGACAATGTTCACCCTCTTGGATGCCACTGAGCCTGTCCAAGAGATAGTGAACCACAACTTGTAAGATGTGACGCCAGGCTAGCTGTTTCCCTTAGTTTCCAGTCTTTATGCTAAGCTAAGTTATTAAGGCTGAAGACTGTGGCTACATATTTGGCTCCCACACAAGAGAGCTGTTGAACTTTGATCTAAGTCTCAGCAAGAAGTCCCAGAATATTGAGTTATTTCTTAATTATTATTATCCCCTAAAATGATCAATGGGATCTTTCCCTCAAACTTAGCTGGCAAACTAGGATATATTTATTTTTAAATGAAAACAAAATCAGCAGATTGGGAGTACAGCTTCACAAAGTTTAATCATTTAGTGTTTTATTTATACAAAATGTGTTGCCTTGTCATATAATATTAGATTTTAGCTTACAGTATGCTTGTTAACTCATTTGACTTTGGTATTCATAGTAAAGTAGAATTGTCAATAATGCACTAAATCTTTTTACTTCTTGAAATGATTGTGTTTAATATGTAAAGAAAGGGGATTCACAGGAAAGACTTTTTTGTGCCTCCTCAGATTTTTGCCTTTTTGTGCCACGCAGAGACTTTTTTTTCCTTATTTTAATCTTCTGCCACAAAGTTCCTCCACTGAAAAAAATCAAGTTCTAAAGGAACAGTTTTGACAAACTCGACATGAACCCTGTCCTCCCGGTGAACCTCCTATGAGCTGTCAATTGCTTGCATCAGCCAAAGGAGTCGTTTTGAGCCTCTGGGTAACCAATTACATTGCTTACATTTCTATGCAATTAAAGTGAGGCACAAAACCATCAGATGTCAGCATGGGAGGGCTCACAGGTGATAGAAGATAAAAACTAAAAAATATTTTAAAAGATGTTTTTATTGTTATTAATTTAAATGCTTCACAACAAAATGTCTTTTATTTCTTCTTATTTCTGCCAGATTGAAGATAAATTGGACAAGAACACACTTTGGATTGTTTGTGCTATAATGGGTTTATTTTGTCCAGAAAATGCTGTTTGATACATTACTGTACTTGAGCTAAGGTGGAAATCCACAGTTAAGCACACAGTAAAAAACAGTCACTCACTCACACCTGAAATGAATGTTTGTGCACTACTACTTTGTCTGTGGAGCGAGGATATGAAGAGACTGTTGGTTATGTGAAATATTTATCATATTTAATTTGCAAGCATGTTTGTAATATTTTTTGTAGCACTCTGCTTTTAGTCATTAGAGTGTTTTCTCATCCAAATTTTGATTGGTGTGAGATGATTCAGGTGAGAGAGTCCTATATAGGAGCTACATTCTCAGGCATGAGAAGAAGAAAACATTAATATTATGGATCTGGGACAAGCGGATAAAGCTGTGGGAGTGTGAGAGATCTTTGCAATTCTCTCGTTTCACCTACAGATTCTGTATGTATCAGTCCTCTAAAGGGGATGTGCGCAAAACCTAACGACCCCCCTCCACAGACGAGATCGTTATTGAACGTATCATGAACTCGCAGCGGGTTGATGTCGGTGACACTTTGATGCCTCTGATTGTTGTTGTTTTTCTCTCTGTCTGTCAGTTAGCACAGCCCCCCAGCTCAAACCGGTGAGTACAACAGATGTGAGTATGAAATGAGAGGAATGCACACACACACAAACATAAACGCACTTAGGCAAAGTCAGAAAAAGGGTACATACAGGGATGATGCCCTTGGTGAGACTGAGGGCACCACATAATTTGTGGACAATGCTCAAAATGCCTTTATAGGTAGTTTCATACCATCCCATATTAGCAAAGTTTTGCAGAAATTTTCAGATTTTCAAAAACATCAAGAGATAATTCTTTAAAAGGTCTCCTTTAGAGAAACTGGATAAAAATAAGAGAGTTTATAGCATACTGCCCCTGTCCTGAAAACCATGTATCTACAAAATGTAAACGTTTCACAAGCTAAGAAAAATGCACCATTTTCAGGTGCATTTTTCATATAATTCAGTGGGTTTTTAAATAGTTTACTAAATAAGCAACAACTATAGTTAAAGCTCAGTTATTATAATTAATTGACACTCCCAAAACTCAGCTAATTTGCGTCACCATGACCGTGTGGGTGGCGTTTGATTAGATTTGATTGACAGTGATCTGGAAATATGATCAAACAGACCCTTCAGCTTGCAGCAGATTTTGATTCTGATGCCGCTAAATCCCGGCTGGTGCACAGAAGGATGTGGCCTCAGCTTTTTTTCATCTGAGTGCTGCCAACTTCAGAGCAGCGAGAGGAGCACAAATCAAACCAGAAACCTCTCTGAAAATGACCAAAACTGCTTCAGCCCAGCTCCTTATCACTTAGGTAGGTTGTGGAGAAATTTTATTTTCAGTCACCTCAACCCAGGAATGAACACTTGATCTATCAGTTTAGCAGAAAATTCAAAATCACGTTTTTTTTTAGATACATGGCTTTCACTGGACAGTGATGATATTATTTAAAATGAGGTAGTATTTGTTATCTGTGTACAGTGGAAGAGTTAGTGGGCACTATTTCTAAATCATAATTCACAATTCAAATAAGTCTCAAAATGTTTTTTTCCCTGAATACCTCCTATTCACGTGTGTTTTTTGCCCTCCTGGTGATCTTCCCTCTCCTGTCCTATTTTTGGTACCAGGTGGGGAAGATCTCCAAGAACAAAAAGAAGAAGCTGAAGAAGAAACAGAAGCGGCAGGCGGAGCTGCTGGAGAGGCGGATGCTGGAGATCGAAGCCCTGGAGAGAGAGGCCGAGCGGAGGGAGGAGAGAGCCAAAGAGGGCGGAGAGAAAGGGGATCACGAACACAACCCGCCTTCGCCACGCCAGCCGCTGCTGCCTCCACAGCTGGGCCCCAGCATGGCTCTGGGAGAGAGCGACGATGATGACGATGATGAGGAGGACGGGGAAGATGAGGAGGAGGAGGGAGGAGAGAGGGAGAGGCCCATCAGGTTGACCAATCATACATGTGAGTTGTGTCAGGTGTTGGTCGGGGGCTGTGGTTCAGATCCGAGTTACACAGATGCAACATTTGGCTGTCCAGCCTTAATATGATAAATACAAATGGTTGTGTTTACATCCAGTATTACTCACCAAAATATAGTAACCTCATTTTTGTGCATTATTAAATAATTAGATAGTCAAAAGAGGCATTTCTTTATGACTTTATGATAACACCAAATGAAAAATGTATTTTTTGTTTTAGATTTCACAGAATTAGATGTGCCTTCTTTAGTACGGTTGGGGACTTGACTAAAACTTTGCAGTATTTGGGTTTAATGTACGGACCTACCGATGAAGCTTCTACACAATTTCGTCATACATCATACATTCTACATGTTATGTTGAAAAATCACACAGTTTTATTTAGTCTGTTATTTTGAATCATGCTTCAAGAAGGCTTTCCATCCAGATAAGACAATTCAGGTACAGAATTTTAGGTTTGACTCAAGAAATGATCTCTGAGTGAGTAGTTCTCCTTTATGAGACTATTTTCTCTTCAGTTCTCCTGTCGGATCTTTTTTTTTATCCCTTTACTGCAGTGAATTTGCCTCCTCACAGCCCGTTTTCAGACCTCTGAATCATTACCTGCATCTCTGTTTGTTCAGCAAAATCAAAATGAATTTAATTGCCACTTTGTCTCATCTGATGTCAAACAACTCATCAGTTCAGTCTGATAATCAAGCAAGCCTTGGTACAGTACATGGGGTGTGTATATATATATAGTATAATCTTTGAAATGTTCATTTCAAGTGCTGGTGTTAGTTTTTGCTTCTTTTTTCTGCTCGTTTTATTTTGAACTAATTTAACATATTTGATGCTTTCCTTATTAATTTAATCTGTGTGTTTTAAAGCGACAGGCAAGATGGGCAACATATTTAGGTTGGCTTATCTCATCTTTTTCACTGTTGGCTGTCGAAACTAGAAAGGAGCTTTTTCTAGAGCGGAGCTGTGTCTTTGAAAGATCTGCAGCATGAGCCAGTGAGTGAGTATGCAGGTCCATGCAGTCTGCCGGTGAATGAAAAGGAGGTGGATTGGCTCCAACCAGTCAGCCCACGCTAGTCCCACTGTGCATGGAGGCTAAGCTGATTCACAAAAAAAAAAAGTCTTTCTCCGTCTCCCTCCTCCACCCTCTGTCTCTTTCACTCTCCTATTCTACTCCTTTGCCTCCTTCTTTAATCTCTATTTTCTTTTCATGCCGGTTTCCTCTCAGCCTACACCGTCTTTGGTTGTGCGTACATCTCCTTCCCACCTGCTTCCTCTCTGACTGTTTTTTTACTGTCCTCTTGCCATGTTAGGTGCAGCGCCTCCCCAGGAGCACAGCGAGGCGACGCGCATCACTGACAAGGACCCCGACGAGGAGGTGGGGGAGGAAGAGGAGCCCACGCCGGTCGCTGAGAAAGATGCCCCCATTCCCCCCACCACGGAGGAAGGCAACGGAGCTCCAACGCAAGCAGAGGTGGAGGGTGAGGATGGGGAGGATCAGGAGGTGGAGGAGGAGGAGGTGGAGGAGGGGGAGGCATCGAAAGAAGCAGAGGATGAGAATGAGGGAGAGGAGGCAGAGGAGAAGGTGGAGGAAGAGGAGGAGGAGGAGGAGGAGGAGGAGAAAGAGACTGAAAGAGAGGAGAACGAGACCGAGGAGCCAAAGAGTGAAAACAAAACCGAGGAGGAGGCGGTGGTAGGGGAAGAGGAGTCGAAGGAGCAGGAGGTGGAGGATGAGGAGGAGGAGGAGGAGGAGGAGGAGGAGGAGGAAGACGACGACGACGATGAGGACGAGGAAGACGAAGATGACGACACGACCGCGGACCCCCTCACGGAGAGCACCTCTCCCATCAAACTCCACAACAACAAGAGCAATTCGGCCAAAACCAACGGTCACGTCCTGTTGGGATCTGAGGGACTGAAACCGAACCCCGGCACTCCTCCGCCTCCCTCGCCCATGCCCGAGCCCCTCCTCTGTCCCCTGGTGGAGTCCGAGCTCAGCTACACGGACAGGGACAACTCTCTCAGCTCTGGTTATGAGATGTACAACGGCGAGCTGCCCGAGCCGGGGCTGACCAACGGCTCCAGCGACCGCCACCGAGGCACGATGCCCCTCTTCCCCGACTTGCCCCTCGATCCCCTGCCGGCAAATGCCATTTCTATTGGGACGGCAGAGATCGCTGCCGGCCCGTCCCCCAACAGCCCCACCGCTGACCGCAGTCGCACTGTGTCGTCCTCGAGCACAGGAGACACGCCCAAAGGTGAGACGCGGTTACTGTTTTGTCCACTGATTTTATTCACATGCAATGAATTATTTACAGACTGAAGGAATTACGAGGCCCTGAAGTGTTCATTTGTCAGGCTTCTGTGATTGTAATGGATAATGTGGGCCCAAAGACATAATCAGAATGACTTTTAGTGTTTATATGAAGATATTTCACATTTTTCAGGATTTTTCCCCACATTCGACTCTTTACAGAATCTTAAGAGTTAGAGTGGACTGAACATTTTCATTCTTCATTTCTTTCATCAAAGTGTGGACAAGTCACCCTTTATTTCAAAGAATATAACTATCAAAGCTAACAGACATATGTTTTACATTACGAGCCCCGAAGTTACCATTTAGCCCAATGTTAAGCATAAACAGAAATTTCAGGAACAAAACTGAAAAAAGGGGACTATTTAATCTTGCTCTATTTCCCCACATTTTTGACTGCTGTCATATCTTTTATAGTGTTATAAGTGTCCACTTTTTGGATGTGAAAATCTGCACAATAGCAATCAAACTCTTTGTGAACAGGCTAGAATCTGAGTGGTACCTCTCAGCTTATTCTCCATTAAAATCTACCGTCTGACTCAGGACTTACTCAGTTCCCATCACCACAGCAACAAGTGATGGCTGATTTGACTGTTTGATTAAAATCTCAAAGAACTCATCTCCTTCTTGCACAGTGAAGTGCTCATGATGCTTAGAGCCAAGCCATTTTACTCTCGCTCCGTCCAAGAAACCTCAACTCCTTCTCCATTCACTCAAGTCAATTAAGTCCTTACTCTGAAACTCGCATTTCAACACATTGCGTTGCTCACATTGTATTTTGCACCCTTTATCCCTTCTCTGCTATGCAAACTCTTATTACTCCATCAGTTGCTCTTTCGTATAAAGTTAAGCCATAATGCCCTTTAGCTGCCAGCCATCCATCAAAAAAATACAGTCCAGCTTCCAGCTTTTCAAGTGCTGTGTGGATCTCATTAAGTGATTTATCGTTTTATTCTGTTGGTGGTAGTGGTGGTTATACACAAATACCCTAAAGCCAGGACCTTTGGCAACACCTCACTGTTCCTCCTGATCAGAAGTCATTTTTTATTTTTATACTTTGTAGTTAATGCACTTTTATAACGTGGTGTTTATTTAGTATGATGATATCTACATCCAAATGAAATACATAGAAAACTATTACAAAAATATGAATAACTACCAGTAATAGTGATGAAATAACATTTCATACTACTGGGATGAATTTGAATAATTTATTTTAACTGTTTATTGGTTAATTTACTTGCTGTATATTGCACAATCTGTGTGGTAATTTATTTAATGATCTTATTCCTTATAATTGTAATGAAAATGCTCCATAATAGATTATGACAACAGAAGTATGCATTTAGGCATATAATTTAGATATTATAAATATTTTACATACACAACAAGCGCACTGTATCGAGTGGATACCACCTGTTAATGTTTTTATATGTATTAAACAGCTGTCTTTCATATGGTATCAACAAATGATTTAGTGGTGACTGATTTATGCTTACGTCTTGCCAAGGTCTGTTGAAAAGCACATTTTAATCTGCATGTAAATGAGAATTTTCCTTGGATAGATAAAGAAATGGAAAACAGCATGATAATAATAATTAGGATTAATTTAGATCTCTTGGTGAAGTAATAGATCAGCCGAACATGAATAACCATCACTGTGTTTTCATTTTTTTTTCTTTGACATTATAGCTGCCTGGTAAAATAATCCATTTGCTCATTATTACATTTCGGTGTCAAGATATTTCCTTTGGGTATTATTAATGACTCACCACCACTATTACTCATCCACCCACGGTCTTCATTTTATTATCAATAACTTGGCCGTTCTTGCTTCAGGGTCACCTCTAGGATCACATCTATGAAGCTTAAGAAGGATTTTAAAAAGGAATTGTCTCCAGCAGTGCAAATACCGTTTTCCACTTAAATAACACTCAAATACATCATCAGGATGAAGCTAGGATGCCATTTCTGTTCCTGTGATACAAACTGGAGGAGTCCACAGTCTATAAAAATGTCTATTAGTACATTTTCTCTACTTTCTCTATGTGTTAACTTGTCCTTTTCCTCTCCATCATCTTCCAGTCAGAGCCAGAGCTGCAGATCTTCTGATCAACCCACTAGACCCGCGCAATGCCGAGTCTATTCGAGTCAAAATCGCTGATCTTGGAAATGCCTGCTGGGTGGTAAGATGCACTATCTGGGATTTTTGTACTTGATTTGAAGCATATTTTGTTCCTAATATAGAGGGTTTAAAACCTTTTTACATTCCATTTTCAAGCTGATGATGTTGAAGAAGAAGAATGACTTTATTAATCCCCTTTGGGAAATTACATTTTTTGACTCCATTGTTATTTGTTACACACACACACACACACACATAATTTAGCTGCCAGCAGAAGGTCACAGTGAAAGTAGCAGCACAGGGGTAAAGTTGTCTTTTATTAAGAACCGTCGACATTCAAAAGAAGGAAATGTGGATCTTGTTTGTAAAATCATGTTTGGCTTTAAATCTTTTATTTACGTTTACCAATAAAATTGCAATTCAAACTGTACAAACGTACTGAAATCACAGCTCCCTTCAATTTTAATATCCAAATTTCAACCAACTACAGGTCTACCTCAGGCAGATATCCGCTGGGATAAAATGAGGACGTTCTGGGGCGTATTGAACAGCTTCCATTTATCAAACATTCATGTAAAAAGGCAGACAAGTACAATTCAAATGTGTCTTGCTTAAGCTTCCAATGAATAGTTCACAAATTACTCAAAAGGATGGTCAAACACTAATTTAGTTTGAACAGTGGGGTGGATGCAATAGGTCAGCAAGACACTAGAGGGCAATAAGAGTCATTGCTAATGTTTGTTTTTCCTTACTTTAGATGTTTAGATGATTGAGATGTTGTTGCTCATTTTGCTCCTTATATAACTTCCATCTTTGTATTTACTTGAGGAAGACCTGTATTTAGTTCAGAAGAGAGCTAAATGCAGGTTTTCTTTAGAGGGCAATTGTATGAATTTTGTTTTCGATTGAGCACCTGAGATTTTATGGATGTAGGTATGACCAATAATAAAATAATAATAAAAAATTGATAATAAACCAACCTGTGCTTCAAATATTAAAATAGATAAAATCAGATTTTAAAGAAAGTTACATTTTCAAAGACAAAAGATAACGTCAAAAGATTTTGAATTTAGAAAAAGTCTGTTTATTGTCTAATTTGCATTTTAATAAAAAAAACACAATTTGACTTAGTGACAATTGCTAGTGAATACTTGTATAGTAACAAACTTACAAACTTACAATAAGCCATTGTCTTCCTCCTCTCCTCTCCTCTCCTCTCCTTACTGTACAGCACAAGCACTTTACAGAGGACATCCAAACGAGACAGTATCGGTCTATTGAAGTCCTGATAGGAGCTGGCTACAGCACCCCTGCAGACATCTGGAGTACTGCCTGCATGGTGAGGAGAGCACATACATACTGTATATATATGTATACAGTACATTACATACTTCCTTTTGAACATACACACACTCCGCACAGGCTCAAGCACAGTACACTGTTTGATCTCTTGCAGGCTTTTGAGCTGGCTACTGGAGATTACTTGTTTGAGCCCCACTCTGGAGAGGACTACTCCCGTGATGAGGGTGAGTATTTAAGTCTTTGTGACGCACACTCAAAAAATTTCGCTTCCAGATATAGAAAATCGCAGAAAACTTGTCATTTGAAAGTACTCCACAGAATCATGTCTGAATATCGCATCTTATGACTGTAAGGCTTCGTTTGCCTTATATTCTAGATGTGAGAGAAATTTTCAGTGTAAAAAAAAAAAAAGCAAAGTGTCTTAAATGTTTTATTAACTGTTCAGATGAAAGTTGCTATTGCTTTAATGTATTTTCATGTGGAAATCTCTGATTGCGCACTATTAAACTCAGTTAATTTAACCTCAGTTCTCCATTGTTCAAGAGCATTGTTGCAAACTGCTCTAACGCTGCAAATTCAGTGATGCACTCACAACTTCAGAAGAAATCACTGTTTAAGCATACTTCACATGAGAGAGTGTGTATAAAACATTAAACAAATGTAGACGAAGAGACGAGTACAGATTACACCAGGCTCCCTTACCTCACACTATTTTCAAGTTTTGTCTCAATAAAACAAAAAGCTTAAAAAAAACTTTTGATAATTTCTATTTTCAATCTTTTTTTCACCACAAAATGTTCTCAGGTTGGAACTTTTGAGTTTTTTTTTGTCTAGATGCCAGCACTTGATTGTTGATTGTACAGTGTGATAGTTTTTGAGAACATAACACAGTATGCTTTTTCCATTTTGCAACCTAATCATCAGTTTTCAAAAGTGGAACTGCTGTTTCTGACAATGATTTGAACAATGGACGACGACTGTATGAGTTTGACACTGATTGCATTGTAAATGGATCAAAGAAAACTGCAGGCAGTGAGCTTAGTTTGAACTATAGCCATCCCTCTCCCCAAATCCCTCTATCCACTGTCAACTGTAAATCCTGTCCTTCAATTCCTCTGCTATGCCTCCACTCATCCTCACCCCTCAGAATGAACCTGTATTGTTCAAATGATATAGATACACAGAGAGCTCATTAGTCAGTCACTCTACCCTGTGAGTGAATGTGTATCTATATTTGGGTCACATTACTCTATCAAGCAAGTTCCTATATATGCATGTAGGCTCTATTCATGAACATCACTCCTTCTCCTTACTCTGTATGGCACGAAATACACATATTCATACCGCGCACCCTCATCCTCACCTCAATCCTTACATTTCTACCTCTCCTCTGATCTTTGGTCTTTGCCAGCTCATTGTGTTATTTCTCTCCTTGCATGTGACACGCGGTTGACCCCATTTTGCATGTTCTGCACAGGCAGTAATCTACTGTCAACTTTTATCACGACGTCCCCATTTGCAGGCAGAGACACACCTTTGAGGCCAAATTGAAAATCTAGCTCCGGGTTGCACTTCACTCAGGCCTGAATCTGAGCGCATGCCTGCTTTTATTCCAAGGCTGATCATTTCATTACATCACCTCTCGCTGTGGAGGCGCAGCTCACTAACACGGGTTTTTCTCCTTTACTGTCTGTGACTGTGTCTTTTTTCCTTCCTTTCCCTCTCTCTTTTTATTCCCACCTCTCTGCTGTGTTTTCTTTCTATCTATCTGTCATTTTCTATCCCCCTTTCTATTTTCTTACCCACAATCCTTCCTCTTTACGACTTCCTTACATGTTACCTTGATCCTTCTCTGTCAATGAATTCCCCCCTTCCTTGTCTGTGCCCTTCCTCTCTTTTGCATCTCCTTTTCTTTTTTCTTTTATTGCTGCCCTTCTTCCTTCCTATTTCCTCCCCTTTTCTCCTCCCTCCCACCTCCCTCTCTCCTCCGTAGACCACATAGCCCACATCATAGAGCTGCTGGGCTGTATTCCGAGGCACTTTGCGCTCTCTGGAAAATATTCCCGGGAGTTCTTCAACCGAAGAGGTAGCGCTGGACAGAGAGGCTGGCGGCACTGAGACACACGGATGTGCAAAACGGGCAAAAACGGATGCTAGCAGACAACCGGGACACTGTATAGAGTTAAAGCTTATGTCGTGGATTTGAATTTTTGGCGATGATTAATCAAAATTATGACAATTTGCAAGAGCAATCCTATGAAACCACTTGAACCAGTCGTCCCTCTGCAAGTGTGTCCACGCGTTACCCCTCCCAAGGCAGCCGTGTGTTTCAGCCCCATACAGCCGGTCGTGTTGATGTGTGTGTGTGTGTGCATGCCGTAATGCTGAACCGTGCCTGTTCCCTCTGTGATGTATGTGATGGTGGGCAGACCACATCGCTCTGATCATGGAGCTCCTTGGGAAGGTCCCACGCAAAGTGGTCGCTGCCGGGAAGTACAGCCGAGAGTTTTTCTCCAAGAAAGGTAAACGACACCGTGGTTAGTGGTTGGTTAGGTGGATGGTAGGCCTTGTTTTAGGGATAGTTATAGTTTATGAAGAGCTGCATAGAGTTCTTCAGACTGAAACTTAGTTATATGTGTAGTAAAGTTTTTTATAGTACTGCCACTTGTCTGTTTGGTTTCAGGTAAGTGACTTGCTGCTAAAATGAATAATTAATTGTAGGGCTGGGTGATGATTCATTATTCATCATTACAGTGGATTGATTTTCATTGGTATCGCATCACACTGTATTTAGATCACTTAGTAAGTAGTTTCAGGTTAAGGTTTGTGTTTTTTCTATTTCATCTCCTGTAAGAGATAAGAGTCACATCTTTATAAAAACACACATAAAAGCACAATCGCTCTAGCTTAAAGTGACTCAACCAAACAAATCATTTACCAAAAAAAGTTATTTTTATTAATAAATAATTGATAAATTATGAATTAATTTGAGAAAACTGACTTTTTCAAAATTGCTTTGAACATCAGTTTGATTACTTACACATACACCTACAGGAAGAATATTTTTAATGTTGTGTCAAAGATTTATCACCCATCCCTACCGAATCGGCATTTAATTACTTCATTGTAATTGTCGACACCGAAATGCGGCAAATCTGTCAATTTAGTTCACCACAATCAGATGATTGTGTTATCTTATTGCAGACCTTAGCAGACTGGCTTGTAGTTGACTAAACAATAAATAGAAAGCCAGTTCTTATTGCCTTTATAATAATCTGATCAGCAATTGAATTTTGTGAATTAACAGCCAAAATTAGAGCTAGAAGTTATTGAAATTTACAGACTCTTTATTTAAGTTAGGATTTAAAACTTTATCAAAGAGAAGCTAGTCTGGAAACAGCATTACAATAAATAAAGTCATAGTCCCAGTGCATACATTGAACAGCAAGGCTTTACTTTGACTCACTGATGAGCCTGGTAAGTGTACGGATCTGTGTTTGGTACAGCCGATAACCCTTGCACTCTCTCATTTATTCCCCTTTTTCTTTCCCTCGATCGCCTTCTCTTTCTGCTCATATATTCTTCATATTGTGTCATGAGACCTGAATATTCTGCCTTTGATGTTGTCTCTATCTGAGGTCTGAGCCTGCACTTGATGTCTCAATGTTCTCTCTTTTATCTCTCGGCGCTCCGTTAATCTGCTCTGACTTTCTCGCTCCGTCTCTCTGGGCTCCTCCTGTCTGCCGCGCCGCCTTCAGCCGTGCGGTGCAGTCGAGCAGCCTCGTTACCTTGTTTCCTTCAGAGAGGATACACTGGCTGGGGACCAAAAAGACTTAAACATGCTCAGCTTATTTTTTTTTTCCAAGAATACAGAACAAAAGATTATAAACATGGAGCATTTTGTGACAATCAACCAAAGTCACCATTATTGTAAAAAAAAAAAAAAAAAAGAGAGAAGTCTTGATAGCTGGTTTCCTTCTCCCCATCTTGTGTTCTCCAATCAGTGTATGTGGAGGAGAGGTTACCATGGCAGCCAGGGTTTGAGCAGGACTTCTGGTCTTGTTCGCTTCCATCATTAATAACTCTCTCATACTTTTTTTTTTGGTCAGTCTTTCCCTCCTTGCCAATCATTTTCCTCCTTTCTCTTCTTTAATAATGAACACCTTCCTCTCCTTGTCTCTTTCCATTACAATGTCACCTCTCTTTCTGTCCTCCCCTCGCCATCTGTTCTTGTGGTTTTCGGCCAAGACTCTACAGGTTTGCACCCCGTCATTACAGCGCCTTGCTGATTAGCGCTCGTTTTAAGGGAGTGGGTGAACTAATCAGTGAAATCAGCTGCTGTAGCGTTTGGCTGGAGCCTGCAGAGTCATGGCCTGCCATGCCATCTGATTAAAGGGTCGGTTCACCTAAATAACCAAAGAAATCTTACATACTTCTGGTGGAATACAGCTGTGCAGGTATATGTTGATATATTTTGAAATGTTTTAATTTATCTGAAAATGTAATAGAAATATAATTTTTATTTTTTAAAACAACTTCATGATTAAGAGATCTGAGTTTTCAGGGCCGAAAAGTATCAATACTAAATCCAAATTTTCCAACTTACGTTAGATCATGCGATGTGTGTCATTGAGTGTCATTGACAGAGAAAACAGTAAAAAGAGATGCTGGCGTGTGGCTTGTCACTTAGTGGTGAGAAAAACAGTAACGAGTAATGATGCCTCGTCTCATAATCTACCTGCATGGCAAAATATCACCAGAGTTAAATGATCAACAAAAAAACAACAGTGCTTTCATCCATCTCTGTAGTTTTCTGACTTCCCTGCTCTGTCTGTGGCCTGGAGCTCATTTGTTCCTTCTGATGATGTAAATCTTTAAAACTGGTCACAAATATATATTTTCTGTTATTTTCTGAAACAGCTGGCCACTGTATTTTTTGGCAGCAGACAGTGTATGTAGAATTTATTCATAAAAAATCACAGTGCCCATATTTATCATAATGAAGGAACATGTTGGCAAGTGTAATAATGAGGCTCATAGATGTTTTTTTATACAAACAACAAAAATGGAGCTCAGTAGAATAAATGCTTTGGCTACACAGACAATACCCATGAGTCTGACCATTCATCATTAAATAAAGACTAGTTTTGCCCTGTAAGTTAAAAATATTCCTTTTGCTATTTGGATGAACCAGCTCTTCAGACCCGACCGCTCTCCTCTCTCCTCACTTCCTCCTGCACTCTCATAGACTCTGCTCCCTTTCGCCCCCTGCAGGTGAGCTGCGACACATCACCAAGCTGAAGCCGTGGTCCCTGTTTGACGTGCTGGTGGAGAAGTACGGCTGGTCGCACGAAGACGCCGGCCACTTCACCCACTTCCTTCTGCCCATGCTGGAGATGGTGCCCGAGAAGAGGGCCTCGGCCGGCGAATGCCTCAACCACCCTTGGATCAACTCGTAGCCACAATCTCTGATCAGACGCCGTCCTCCCCTTGTCTCATCCCAACAGTTAGCTCAAACATTACCCGCCGCCCCCTCACCAGCCTGTGGAACAACAGCATTGAGAGAAGCTGGAGACAAACTGTGTCGGAATAGATAAGAAAGACTTATTCTTTCCTGCCCTTTCCCACACATCCGTTACATGCTTATCTGAGTAGGCTTAAGTCCCACACAAGCCCCTCGTCTTTTCCCAAAAGGAATGTAAAGACAAGCATATGAAGATCACACAACATAGTAGCTGTGTCTTCCAACATGTCTCCCGAAAAAGAACCAGAAAAGTTAAAGATGGATGCTGCCTGCACTGTAAAAGGGAGAAGTCAAGGCTCGGTCTGGAAGAGCTTGTTTCTTCTTCATCTTCCTCCTCTTCCGCAGATGTTTGCCAGCCCCTTCCATCTGATCTTCCCCGATTTCTGAGTTTCATCTTGTTCGGATCCAGTCGTGGGCCAGTGATAGCTGCTGATCTCTTCCACGACGCGAAAGAAAAGTCAGCGTGAAGCCCCGCTTCAGTGCTGACGGCCCATCTGCCATGACCTTTACAAAGCCAGGGCCTCAAAGCGTTTGTGTTTTTTGTGACTGAGAATGAGCGGATCGAGATCTGCCTACATAGATGCTTCCCCTCCCCTTCAGCCCGGTTGCCCCACTTACCACTTAGCGTGCCTCCAGCGAGCACCCTCATCGGACTAAAAGTTTACAACCTATCCCATCCCAACAAGCTCCTCTTACCTGTTTAGATCCCTATTTCACAACCCCACCCCCATCCTCTCCTAAATGAGCTGCACGCTCCTGCTGGGGCGGCCCACCACAGAGAACTGGAGGGCAGCCAGTCCTCCAGGGGGCACCACACTGACAGTTGCCTCTCTGACAGAGACAAATAGACAAAGTGCGGGATGAGCAAAAAAACAAAAATACAATCAAGTTAACACAGAGGACTGCCTGGTCTTTAAAGACTATTTTTAAAAATGCATGGAGAGACCGATGGATCAGCATGAACGGATATGACAAATGGACGATGGATGCGTTATTTTATTTGTGCATTTCACTGGTTTCTTTCCCGTTTCATCACCTCTCTTGGACATTCTGTTAGAAAGAATTACGTTAGGATATTTTGGTGCCCCCCCTCCTCTGAGGAAGGTAATGATCTTACAACCCTTTCCTCTCTAGCCTTGGACATTCCTGTATTTCAGTCCACCATTCCTTTTATTCCCAGAACAGTTCTGTTGAGTCCTGCTGTGGCACGTTTACCTGATCTTATTGGTACTATCCCACCCACCCCCATTTCCCTTCCAAATAGAGGTACCGTTGAGGAACCTGAGTTTCTCCAGAGAGGGGATGGTCACATGGAGGTTGCACCTGTCTTTGTAGATGTCCTTCAGGGATTTGAAACCTTTGTACATAGAACTGAGATCTTGCAACGCAGATAAACGACCGTGGACAAAGTTTCAACACACAAGCATCATTCCAAAAAAAAACAAAAAACAAAAAAAACAGAGGCTGTTGTTGGCATAACTTGACTTCCTCTGATAAAGTTGGGGGAGGTGGGCCGCCACAGCTCCGGCCCTGGAGGAATGTTCAGACTGAACTGCGCCACCTGGTGGCTCAATGAGAGTATCGCATTGCCACACACTGCTGCTGCTCTCAGTGCCAACGCTCCAAGACGTTCCACTTTATCTCTCCACTTTATCTATATTTCTCTGTCACACACACACACACACACACACACACAGCAACAACAGACACACAGAAAAATCTTGCATCATCACAATTAGTCCAGTTGCCTATTTT
>JBAJHX010000081.1:7103404-7145531 GCA_037176925.1 Amniataba percoides | reverse complement strand
CTATCTTACTGTAGCCTCACTCCATACCACATTTTTGTTACATGAAATGTTTAAATCTAAGATGTCACCTTAATTACTACATACATCAAATGTGAAAAATATTGTGCCTCATTTCACAGCAGTATCTCTGTTAATGTGTTAATGTGACATGTTGTGAACATTTTAAAATAGCAGACTTTGCCTTTTGATTTTCCTGTAAAAACTTACACTATGGGGTTGAGCAGGTTAATTATTTATGCTGCTGGTCATCAGTATGCCACCCGTGTTCTGTGCTCTCTCACTTCGCTTCCACTCTTTCCACAGGACCATTGAGTTACTCTGCAGCCCCGGGCCTGATGGTGAGTTGGACTCTCCCAGTTTGTATTCTTCCACAGAGCAGAGGTCAGCGGTAATCAACCAAACACTGCCAAACAATCTTCTGTCTGAGAACACTTTGTCTCACAACGCACTGCATTCAGCACACACATCACTTGTGTTTATACACGGCTTGTAGTTGTTGTTGTTGTTGTTGTTGACTGGCACATGTGAGCAGTAAACATCTTCAGACAGAGATAAAGTAGATGGACATGTTGTCCCCTCATTGAGAGAGGAAGTGCGGCCCTTGGGTTTCTTTAATTGGCTCCCAGAGGAGGCTTTTATTTATGTATTCAGTTGTGCTCTGCTTTGCCCTTTCCTGCTCCATTCCTTCTTCTTCTTCTGCTTTTTTTTTTTTTTTTGAACAGGACACTCGGTTTCCCCAGCAACCAGGGCTCCAATCGCCCAGCCAGCTGCAGATTAGTTCAGCGGTGGGGGGTTTGCATGGATGGGAGGGGATGTTGAAGGGGGTGGGGGTGTGGTGTTGATGGAAAATGGAGAGGGAGGAGAGAGAGAGAAGTAGGGAGAGGGGGGGGGGGTGCACGGAGAGGGAAAGGAGAGGGAGCCAGCGTCATTGAGAGATAGCAGTCCGAATGAGTGAGTGTGCGCCTGAGAGCTGAGAGCGCAGAAGGAGCTGTAAACATCTGAGCTCCGGAGGCTAGACGGCAGGAGGGATTTCCCTGATTTTGTGCCTTTTTCAAACTTTTTTGTGTGCCTGGAGTTTCCTTCTGTTTCCTTCTCTGTGTGTATATGTGGGAGGTACAAGCAGTGGCTATGTAAAGTGAGAGAAGTCAGAGGCAGGGGTAGGGGTGCAGGCACACTGTGGACGAAGGAGAGAGAGGAAGAGGGAAGAGGACAAGCTGCTCTGAAGGAAAAGAGCCATGCAAGTGGATGCTGTCTTCTGTGGAGTCAGGTTACGCAAAATGAGAAACTACTCCAAGAGCACTTCATCAGGGCTCACCCAGCTCAGAAAGGTAATGTGAAGAGTCCATTTGTGAGTGTGTGTGTTTGCATGTTTTTTTCCTCATACTTTTTAAAGATTTCCCCCCAAATCAAAATCAGTAAAGTTGAAGTGAAAATCTGGATTTCCCTCTGTACAGCATTTTGAACACTTATGGATTGAGATGATGTATGTTTTAACGTGTAAGAGGTGATCTGTTCAGGCTGAAAATCATGGATATTGTCAGAAGATTCATCTTCATGCATGCTCAACTGCTTAGACTTTTCACAGATCCTCTGCTGTCTAAATGTGAACGCTTGCCTTTGTGACCTTGAATGTCTCTGTGTGCGTGTGTGTGTGTGTCCATGTATAGAATGTGCGCCTATGCTTGTTTGAAGCACTGTATGGATGGCAAATGTTAGGATGTGGTTTAATCTGTGTTTATTTGACCCGTATTTCATTCTGGACGGCTTCGGCTCCAGTGAAAGTATGCCTGAGTGTTGCTCAAGGAGCCGGTCTCAAACTGTCTGCACCAAGTCCATTACTGCTGCCCACCAGAGACTCATCTGTACCTCACTGAAGTATATGAGCACACGTGAGCACACACACACACACCCACTCACACACAGACATACACACACGCTCTCTCAATGGCTGTCAGCTCTCATCTGCTTATTAAATGAAAACAAAGTGTAGACAGATTGTTTTGGTGACCATTTGCTGAACAGTCGGAGTGTGCACTAAAACCCATTACATTCCAAACCGGCTTGTTGAGGGGGGAGAGGGAGAAAAGGGGAGAGGATAAGTGAGATGAGCATTCTTCACTGTGAACAAAGGCACCTCTTCATGCACAGTCCCAGTCCCTGTATTGTTGTGAGGAGGCAGGCAGGGGTGGAGACCTCACCAGGGAGGACGGAGGAGTTCAGGTGGCTCCAAAATCTCAGTTTTTCAAGGATTAGTTGTAACAGTTTGTTTGCATGTTCAGGACCGGGGTTTGGAAGCTTTACATTGTATGAAGAATGAGTAGATGACAATGGCTGTGTGAGATATGTGTTTCAACTTTTGGCCACGTTTTTGGGACAGGTTTTACATTTTCTCATTTAGCCATCTTCTTCCTTGTGACCTTTGAAAATACTCTGATGCACAGATAATGATGCATTTTGGATTTCCTGGATCAGAACCAGCAGTTTGTTTGAATGTACTGACAAACTGCACAATTTGCATAAAGTAGGAGTGACTACAGTTACTAGGCTAAACAGACTCAGAGAGAAGCACTGTATGCAAAATGAGTCTCTGTCAGGAGATGAATGAATGAAAAAGATGTGATAATATTGGCCACACTGATTGCCAAATGATTAGAGGAAGCAGCTGTAAAAAGCACAAGAGCAATGAATACCTATTAACAAAGGCACTGCCAAAATACAAAAAGATGAATTACTGTAAGAAGTTGATGTGTTCCAGGAGAAATAAAAAAGATAATGATGAAAAATAGTGACAGGTAAATACACCATGTGGAGTCTTTTTTTGTAAGCAAACACACATTTGTTGAGATTTCTCAGCAGGGTAACACTAAGGACCAAAATCAAACATCTTGACTGTATTTCCTTCTTTATGAAACACTGTCAAAGGAAACATTGTGAAACTTGCCAGATTAATTGTATGTTTTTTATTAAAAACAGTTGTATTTACCAATTTGGTTAGTAAAGACAGCCATCCAATGTGTTGTTTTTCAGCAGAGGTAGGAATGTGCACTACTGGTTTATTACTCCTTACTTGTTTATGGCATGCATAGTCAAAGTGTGGATTATGCACACTATTTTTTTAACAACATATAACTTTACACTGCCACTGGTGGTTAGAAACTTTAAAAAGTTTGATGCAAATGCACATATTGGTGTATGTGGCTGCGTATTGGCTGCATGTCATACCACAGTGCATCAGGAATGTTTGCTGTGTCCTGTAGGCACTGACCCTTGAGAGATGGTTATCAATCAGCCAACATAATCCATCTCAGCAGCTTCCTCAGGCCTTTTAGCTCAGCCCGCTGGGCAATCATTAAGCCCAAGATCCCTGCAACATTCAACACTGGAACATTTTATTTAATGTGCTTGACAGTAATAGCAGCTGGAGTGTCGACTTTCTGCAGCACATCTTAAATTCAGATTTATTCTCACCTTGGCATAAATCAATAGCTCAAGCAGATCAACGGGAGTTTTTTTACCAACCACAAATCAACATTCCTCCACTCTCCTGTTTCTCTGTGTCCTGAGGTTGTATTTACTTAACTGGGTAAGGTTGGGAGTTTATTGAATTGAGACCGTCTGACTCTCTGGCGCTGAGAAGAGAAGGTTTATAGAGTTGGAGATAAAGAAACAGGGACTGTCTGTCTTCTAGTCAGCAAGGTTGTAATAAGTGGGCTGCAACCTTGTAAAAGGGCTCTGGTGTGTGCGTGTGTGTGTGAGTGTTACCAAAGTTACTATCACACACAGTGGTCTGTCAGATTGGGTCAGTTGTTTACATTGTGAGTCCAGGGCAGAGGCTGACTGCCTGCATGACTGCTGTACAAGACAATGTGAACTGTGGTAGAGAAAAGGGTATTTGTGACAGACCTTGTAGTCATCACGAAGGATATTCACACTCTCAATGCTGCAGTCTTTCCTCTCCGTGATTCATTTTACTCTAAGATGCATGCTTATTCATTCTCTAATTGCACATCTCATCTGTTTCCTGCTGTCTTTTCTTTCTTTCTCAGTAAAATATGGGCACACTCATACTGATGGCATTCTCACTCAGATTTGGTCTATCTTGCTTCTGTGACTCATGATTTGGTGTGTACACATGCTGACATAAACACATCCTGACATATCAATCACACATGCGGCACACAAGGTCTCAAATATTCTCTGTGAACTGTATTTTTCATGAGTGTGCATGCTTTGTAAGGGGGAAAGAACTCCAGCACCAGATGTTTAGTATCGTGACAAGTCTGTCATCTTTCACAGCTGAATGAGCTTGTTACTTTTTTTCTTGGAAGCGTGCTGAAGTGGAGAAGTCAGTCTTGGTGATGTGTATGAGTCATTACAGTGCAAAACCATCCAGGAAAACAGTGTTTAGCTTCGGGCGGACACTGTGGGCTCAATTTAGGAGAAACTTAACCATTAGATGCCTAACACGATTTACATTCACTTTTTAGAAACACGTACAATCGCTATGCATGTCTTTGTGTAATGGCACATGTACTACATAGTGTGTTTGTGTATTGGTATCTGTGTCTGTTAGCAGATGCAACCAGTGACATCTGTCTTGTCTATTGTTTTCTGCCCTGAAAAGTGACAGCAGGGCTTTAGAAGGTTACAGCCCATCGACCCCTCCTCTTACAGGAACTGGCTTTTGACAGTCACTCTGCAGGGGCAGCCTGCAACTTAAAGACCCCACCGGGCCGATCCCCCGCCATCCCTGGGCTGCTGCTGTTGCCGGGGTGATGTGCTCAGAAAGAATGTGTCCTGTGGTGATGGTGAAAGAATTCCTCTTGTTCCAAAGATACGGTGGCGGGTATTGTCTGTGATGTTGGTAGATGGCAATGGGTTTAGTCATGATCAAAAACAACCCAAACCCCCTCCTCAAACACATGCATGGATGCATGGATAATGCACTCCATCTTAAACAACCCAAACCTTGTCCGTGTAAGGGTCAAAACAACACACATACATACATGCATGCATGGCTAATGCATACCATCACACTGGATACGAGAGGCATTTATCCAGTTGGCAGCTGGCCATGGTTTTTTCATTAGATGCACCCTTAACCCCGACACAGAAACACTCTCTCTCCCAGCCTGTCGCTTGCAAGCTGTTGCTCTGTCTGGCATTTTCACTCTGCTAAGTGTCTGAGTTGTATTAAAAAGAAATCGGACCACGGCAAAAAAAAAAAAGTTGCTGGGACTCTAATTGGGACATTTAACAAGACAAGGCAGGCTGAATCCTTGCTGCGTTGTTTTCACAGACTGCAGTACAGACTGTGAATCTCTAGATGAGTCTGGAGAGACGGGCAAAGACACAGGCAACAACAGTCTGATGGCGGGGTATTAGATGTGGCCTGGGAGAATCATCACAGTAAACCGATGCTGATGAAAACCATCCAAAAGCCCAGTGTTTCCAGCTTGGTTTGGCTTTACAGCCTGTGCCCACTGGCAGCATGTGTCTGTGGCTCAGACCTGAACACATACACCCCAGAACACATACACAAACACATGCATAAAAAAGAGGCTTGTGTCTGGAAAGGAATGCATCTATCTGGGTTCAAAGCTGAACTCTAATTTGGTTGTACAGCTCGTTGATTTAGGCTCAAGTTGCCATGTTCTAATGACGAGTCCAAGCAAAATGGGGAAAAGTTACCACATGCTTTGCTAGTTTGGTTATATGCAGCATGTGCCTAATATTTGAGATGGAAAAAATATAATAGCAATGACCTTCGAATCATTTAAAGAGCTCCAGTGTGTCTCTTCTCTTCTCTTCTCTTCTCTTCTCTTCTCTTCTCTTCTCTTCTCTTCTCTTCTCTTCTCTTCTTGTTTCTCGTCTTTTCTCTTCTCTTCTGAGCCATGACTGAGAATGAGAAGAATTTTGTTTACCTGTCAATTTAGGGATCTGCTCTATAATGAGAATTAAAACAGTGTCTGGAAGTTCATCCAAGTGTAACAGCTTAACGAGTAGATACTCCAGACACGCTGCAGACACAGAGGAGCTTTGATCACACCAAATCATATGTAAACAGTGTCTTGTTAAGTACTAGAGCTGGGTAAATAGTAGTTATCTCTTTGACTGTCTCCAGTATAATGATGTTTACAATAATCTCATCCTTTATTACACCGTTATATAGTGTCTTGTTGTAACTGCTGAGCCTGGTGTCAGCCCCCATCAGTCCTTTTTTAGTTCTGTATGGCTGTCTAGTTTGGATATGGATCGGCTAGGTTTGGTCCGTTAAGTGTTATATTATTGTTGAAATAATAAATCAATCAGTTGGTCAGCAGATGTTATTTGCTCTTTGCAGCTTCAAAAGAGGCTAGATTAGGGTGGCTTTCTTTTATATTATGGCATATATAATTGGACATACATAAACATTACATTTATAATAACAATGATAACAGCTGTTGGTTAAAATGTTTAACACTCTGTCACCATACGACTACAGTAACAGACGTAAAATTGATATACCATTTAAAATAGAAATAGGCAGAGAGATGAGATATAGCTGCATGAACAACTTGCTCACTCATTGTTCCTCAACCATGCAGTTCACTCTGATTTAGTCTTTTCTAACTGCGTAAAATTAAAACTGCATTCGCCAAGTGTTGAGCACAATTTGTCCTGAGGTTTTTGAGGTGATGACGATGGAAACGCACACTCTTAGATCAGTTTGGTTTGGCTCGTTTCATTGGTGCTAAACAGCCCTCTACATTTCAGTCGTTTTTTTTGTCCGCTGGCGGTCTTGGCCCAGGCTCACAGTTGTCGGTCACGGGGTGTGTGGAGGTCAAAAACGTCGGCTCTGACTCTGACTCTGGAGTTTACACTCCGGAAGAGCACTTTCCCAAGCTCTCGCCTTGCTAGGCTCCCCCGGGGATCGGCGGGTGAATTATAAAAATCTGTTGCTGCGCAGGCATGCGGAGGAGCAGGGGAGCAGGGATGGGACGGGGGAGCTCTGGTGGGAATTCTCCAGCGGAACCCTTAAAATGTGAAGGGGGAAAAAAACAGGAAGGAGAAGGAGAGGAGAGGATCTTGGCATTGGAGCTCGGCTCAGAGACTGCGGCTTGGAGGAGAAATTTGATCCGGGGCCCAGAGAATAATGTTAGTGTGCTCAAGAAGCCAGGTTATTGTTGAAAGGATCTGTAGGTCCACTCACTGCTGCACATTCACTGTGGCTGAGCCTGTTTTAGAGAGGAAAGGTTTTACCATTAGGCTTAAAAATCCTACATTGTGTGTCAGCACGGTGTAATATCATATAGCTGTAAATACTGCTCACTGAAGAGAGTCTTTTTTTTCTCTGTGAATGATGGTGTACTCAATGACAAGTCCTCATGTGTCTGTAAAACCCAGGCCCTTTGAGTATTGTTAACAGCAGAGACAGGTATCATCTGAGGTGTAAGACATGCCATGTCTGGCTCCTGTGTTTAAGGGCACGGCCTAACAGACTACAGCTGTGGTTGCAGATGACAGAAAGTGTGTGTGTGTGTGTGTGTGTGTGTGTGTGTGTGTGTGTGTGTGTGTGTGTGTCACCTGGCATATTACCTGTGGCTGTTTCTAAATGACCTGTTTTATAAATTACAAGCCATTGAAATTCATCACTAGCTGCCAAACAGCAAGGCTCATTGCCAGGAAGAGCTGCATGACTTCTTTTGTTTGGCGAACGTTCCTGTCAGTGGCCTTACTTAGTCTGTCAGTGATGATTAATGCTTACTGCAACCACAGAGCTCCATCCACAGGTGCATCTACACCAAGGTCTTGTTTTCTTACTGCCAGATAAGCCCATGATGTGTACTAATTTGTCTCTGAAAAAAAGGGAACTGAATGCACATATTTAAAGGGATAGTAATAGCAATAAAATGCTAATGCTGCTTAGTATTTAAGCAAGCTTATCATTTCTAATTAGCACTAAAGTACCATACCATAGTACCATGCAATTGTTGTCAAAACCACAAATATCTACTCATGCTGCCAGTATAGCTTGAAGTCCCCAAAGTTATGGTAATATTTCATCTTCGAAATGTGGTTCATATCCATCAAATAGATATTGATACATTTCCCTAAATAAGAGAAATGTTTCTGTTTTTCATCCAGAAAGAAAGGCAGATTGGACAGTGTAAATTCTAGTTACAACACCTTCCTGTTTCATGTTTTGGGCAAAATTGTCCGAAACACCATATCAAGGGCATTCTATGAAAACTCAATTTCGCAATTTAACACTGCAAGGACTAAATTTAAAATCCCTCTGGTTAATTACAATGGCTATTTTCACTTTTCACTCTGTTTCACTTTGCAAAAAATTGTGTGGTAAATTAAAAATGCCTAACTTACTGTTGTAAGTTAACAAATTTCAATAATCCATGTCAAATTTAGAGGTGGAAGTGCTGACTCTGAACATTGCTACAGGGCATCCTCAAGCATTTTACCACACCTAATCATGAGACCCATATCACATATTAAATTTAAACACTTATGATACATGTGCAAAGTTTTGTGAGTTTTCAGGTTCCTTTAGTACTTCAACAATGTCCTAAATATTTGTGTTTCTCTGCGCCATGTAAAGGAGGCTTGATGAGACATAAACAATTTCTTATTTACAGCTTTAGTCTGGGTTTAAAGCTCCAATTTGCATCTAACTAACTAGTTCCTCTCAGCCTGCCACATCTGAAGGCGTTTGTGTTTATACTTGGTCTGGGTGGCCAGACTTGAAGGCGTGGTGATAAGCCTGATGTCATGAAGAGGCATGAGACTTACACAGGTGGGAAGAGTCAATATCTTTGAGACAGTCTCACCACAAAGGCGTTCATGATATCGGACTCAACTGCACAAGCGAAAAGTGTAAGAAGTAGAGGAAAAAGACAACTTGAGAGAGAAGCAGGCCTAGCCAGTTTTTGTGTAAAGGCAGCATGACTGATGGGTTGTCTGTCTTGAGACGACTCCACCGTAAAAAAAGTGGTTTCAGATGCTCTTAGGTGACCTAGCACTCACTTTCATGTGAAGCATACTGAGGCCTTAAGCAACATAAAATCTTACAGCGTTGGCTGAAGCAGTGTCTCAGCTGCAAGTGTACCAAATGTGGATTTTTGGATCTGATGGAGGCAGCGTTAGATGGAGCTGTGTTGGCCAATGTGAGAGCTGTTTAAAAGTGGATTCTGGGATGAACTGGCATGGGCACAGGTCTGCGGAGCCAGCTGGGTAATTGGGAGCAGACTCGGGATGAGTCAGGAGCTCTGCTGATGGCAGCTTTCTGTCTGTGTAAAGGAGGGGCTGACATGTCAATGGGAGGGAGTCGAAGGACATGTAAGAGATGTAACATGACACTCTCTCCCAGATAGGGGGATAGCGATAGATTTGTTTGCTCTGCCTTCAAGACGGATTCATCCTCCTCCTCTACTTTTTTTCTCCTCTCATTGGGATGATCTTGCCTTTGCCTTTAGTAGAGCGGCTTCCCTTCTCTTCATTGAGCTAGTCCGGGCTTCTTTGTGTTTGTTGGCAATAGGTAAAAGCATTGTTGAGGTGGAAGAATTCATTTATAATCCAATTTTCCAGCAGATCACTCTGGCTTTAAAAAAAGTCCTCTGCATTTAAGAGCTTCTACAAATCTTTTTCAATTATCCACTTAATTTTCCTCTTTAAGTGGGCCAACAATGTCAAAGGCTTGCTTTCCAAACTTCTCTTTCTACAAAGGCTTATCACTTTAAAAACTTACTCATAGTGTTAACTAGTGCATCATTAGCCTGCAGGCCACACCATTTGCAGTCAGTGGAATGTAGAATAGAGGCCACAAACTCCAAAGGGAAAAGAGACCTTCCCCATTAAAATCCTGTGGTTAAACTGTAACGGGGTGGTCATTTGTAAACTCTGACAGGTGGAGCGAGAGAGAAGGACATTTAGGAGGATTTTGCTGAGTTTGTCTTGAGCTTTCCTTCCGTTTGCTACCATTTCGACCTTGCGGGTAGTCAGAGATGTGCCATTTATCAACACTGAACTCAAGTTCTTACTGCACGGGAATCTTAAGCAAGGAAACTCTGCTCTGCAAAAGCCCGATGACTTCATTTCAGGATGCCAGTTTTACCCCAGCTTCCTGTGAATCACATCACACTTCCTGTCTGTTTGTGCATACAAACACAAACAAGAGAATGACTATTCATTTCATGTATAAGAAGCCTCCTAAATGGTGTAACATTCAGTCCCTTGGTAGCATCTCTGCACCATAATTGTTTCAGTGGCTTTCTCCTTGGCTCCAATTATAATTAAGGTTTGTTTATACATTTTCTGAGGTAAGATTTTGTCCTATTCTTCCAGCTCTCAGCGGGATAGACTGTAGACACCATGGCCGTCAGGAGTCTCGGTTATAAACGACAACCACAATAACAAGAAATGCTATATGTGTGGCGCTGGAGAGGCAACAATGGAAACTGTGTGTTATATTTAGAGTGGATTGATAAGCAAAACAACACGTAGGGAAAAATTAATTGTTTGTGGTATCCCCCAGTCTGTTCCTGTCTGCTTCTGTGGCTAACCCTGTTTCAGCGCTGTCTCACGTCCATCCTCTCCTAACAATGGAGGGAGCAGGGGGGCAAGAGGACACGACACAGCAGGGCAGGAGGGCTATCAAGGGGTTTGTACTGGATGGTGGACAGTGGGATGGCCTGTGCATGCACTCTATGAGTGTGCGCGCGTTGATTTTTGTCCCTGGAGGTGAGATGCTGATAGGCATCTTTACCACAGTGCATCATACAACACAGATCCCTGTGGTCTGTGGTTGGATATACAACGGAAAGATGAGGAAAGCCAGCTGATGGGAAAATAATGTGTGTAATAAATTGAGAAAAACAGAGAGATAAAGAGATAAAGATGAGAGAGAGCTAAAGCATGGAGAGCATGGAAACAACTGATAAATTCAATGAGCATGTTGCTACTATGCTTGTTACGCACTCTCTGGCGGTCAATTGCATGAATTGGCAGATGCAAACCCAGATACAGGCACACATCGACATAGAGTTGGCCTGTTTGGCTCGTGTCCAAGGCCTTGCTATGAAATCGGCTTGGGAAAGCAGCAGGGGCCCTGGACAGGACACAGAGACAGAAACAGAGAGAGAGAAAGAGAGAGGGAGACTGCTGAACCCAGATAAAATTCCATTGTTTATTTGCCCGACCCTCTCCCTCCCTCCCTCTCTCCATATATCCCTTCCCTTACCATCAACCCTTCCTTTTGTACTTCTTCAGGAACCAGGCAATAACCCTAGCAGGTCAAGGCAGCACGTCAGTCACTGTGAAATCCCCACATCGCTCAAACCAGCCACTTCATGTCAGATCTGGCAACCCTGCAGTGCTTGAAACATATTGGCTGTACATGAATAGCCTCTGTTACAGATCTGCAAAAGGTAAGCTGTGGAACAGTTCAGTATGAAATAAAAAGAGAGGCTTATGATTGAAAAACAGCCTCTCCTCCATCCTTTGCTTGTTTCCTTCACCCCCTCCTTCATCATACTTCAGGACTGAGTGGAAATGAAAGAGGGAGAAATAAAAGAGTGAAGGACGTGGAGGGAGAGAGCCGCCAAGTTTGCCATTCCAGAAAGAGCTGGCTAAATGTGCAGTGGTGCGTTAAATTGATCACAGGCAAGGCTTTGGCACACGCTATAGTGAACCACATCTTGTAGGGGATAGGGTCCTCAACTCTGTGTGGGTGCAGAAAGAGAAAACAGGAAAACTACCATTTTCTTTTCTGCAGTATAGAATTTCCATTTTGAGTTATGGTGTTCTCTCCTTGTCCCAGTTTTACGTAAAACCTCACCCATTCGGATAACAGGCGGTTTAGGGGCTGGCTCCTTTTAGTTGCTTTCTGTATTTTGAGTGACTCTATGTCCTGATAACTGCGAAATGCAGCGTGGGCTGTGAGCGACTTTGCCCTTTTTAGGTATTTCGAGATGACAGAGAGAAAAAGAGAGCAGTTTGGGGCAGAACAAGCAAAGGATGATGATGTCATGGTGTTGTTTCTGCAGAGCTGGACAGAGGGATGGAGGGACAGGGGGATAGAGGGAAGGATGAAATCTTTATGAGAAGCAGCTGTTGTGGAGAGGCGGGCAGGCAGGCCTCCAGAGCACTCGAGCAGCAGCAGCCAGTCAGCGGCTTACTGACAACAACTCGGAGGCCTGATAACGTAAGCTATGACACACTGACAGCACCACTTGCATAGATTGTGATGATGTAAGTGTGTAATGAGTTGATGTTGTCTGCACTTGCATTGCACTGTATAGGGTATTAGAGAGATAGATAAATAACATTTTAATGTGATTCACACACTAGTCCCAAGTTGTTATAAGCCAGATAATATAGGAACCACTCATTGTGCGTGTGTGCGTATGTGTGTCATCACATTGCCTTTGAATGAGTCCAGTCTTTTTTTTTCCATCTGTGAACATTCGTCATGAGTTAGACTGATAGGTATGTATGAAAGGTCTTGAAAATGCAGAGCTGATTGATATTCTATAAGATATTTTATAATTGTCACTACACACAGGAAAAAGCTACTGCATGGTCACTCTAGTGTTCATCTCTTATCAGTATCATACTTGCTTGCATACTTAAACACCCCCCCCCCTTACCCCCCAATTCCCACTATCCATTTCCCACTACTGTATATTTTTAGAAAAGGTGGTGCTAGTTGATAACTGAGATCCCTCTGTAATTATTACAGCAAGACAACACCATGCTCCAGCCATTAGGCCAAATAAACAACTCTGTCATCTGTATAAGTGAGTGTATGTTTACAAGAATCAGTCCGTAGCCAGATACCCAATGTCCATCCGCTGATAGAAATCTCCTGCAGGGCTTGTTATGTAACTGATGCTTGGCTCTGATGCCCTGCTTCTGACCCCTATTACCACTATCTCCATCTAGTGAAGGCTTTTTATGTGCATTTCACCAAGCACCAATACTTTCTCATCTGAGGCCACAACTGGAGGTTATCCTTTGTGAAATATATTTGTGCAATGGTGGTTAAGTAGATAAGCTAAATACAGCAATAGGTTCAATGGATGATACTGTGAATAGAGGGTACAAAGGATCCTCAACCTATAGTGTTTTTACAAGACTTTTAAAAATGAAAAAGTATCATGTCATGAGTTGTATCCATTCTAACACACTAACACACGCCATCCTCTCCACCCAACACTTATCCACCCAGCTGCTAATGAACAATACCACATCCACTTCCTCAGCCTCAGCCTTAGTGTCCACGGCCTGTCACACCTCACAGGGCTGAGGCTGGAGGGGGCAGGCTGGGGTCTTTAGGGTCGCAGTTTCCCGTGATGTTTTTATTGGCCTCAGCAGATGGCTTTCCTCAGCCTTTGCATTGTTATGGTGGCCATCTTGCTCTGGGGGTCAGGGTTAACAAAAGTTGCCAATGGCTGTAGGAGACAAAAGCCTTCACTGGTCCAGAAAAAGAGTTTCCTCAGTAACCAAGTTCTGTGAAACTGGCAATGTTGTCAAATTTACTGCTTTTATGAGACATGAAGACATTACTGCCTGTCAGGTTCAGACGAGTGCTGGGAAGCACTGTCTTGCATGAGTCAAGTTTTAGAAATGTTTGAGCCCAGTAAGTCAGAATTGTGTGAAAATACCAAATTACCTTTTAAGGAACTAAAATCTCCACTGAACAGCACTTTCTGTTTGGGCCTGAGGGCTCCAAATAATGAAGTGGGACAGGCTAAAAGCCTACACTGTTTTCACAACGCAACAGTATACTTGTATTATTCTTTGCAATATCCACTTTCCTCTTTAGTTTTGACAACCCCTGTCTCCAACCCCCCTCTCCATGTCAATTTTCTCCCCCCTTCATATCTCCCATCTTTCCTCTCCCCCCGTGATATGGATATGCAACACCCATTGCAGTGCAAAAAAAAAAAAGACTGTAAAACTAGGAGGCTCTATACATTCTTTATAGTCCCCCTTGCCCACCCCCTTTCCATGCAGGATTTCTGTTCTTCATTTCTGTGTTGGGTTTTAGTAAGTAGAAAAAAATCAGGAGGGGGAGGAAAAAAATTGGTTGATGTTTCCCCTCAAACATGTGACCTCTGCTCGGCTCACAGCTGAAAATAATTTGGGCCTACAGGCCTTTGGATGGCTGACGCAAACCCTCCTCCTTCTCCTCTCTCTCTGGGGGGCCATGCCTTGGGCTGATGGGGGGGCTAAAGACAAAGCTATGGAGGGCTGTAAGTTGAGCCGTGAGCAAAACTAGAAGCTAAAAGATGACATATTGTACTTTTAGTCTACTTCTTGTCAGACGAGACTGCAACTTTTCCGTAGTGTCTATTTGTTTTTTAGCACAAACCCAGAATCATTCCAAAACACTGGACCCAGAGGGCCAATTATGTTGTTAGCTCATGGAAGAGCTCAGCTATTTGACTGCAGTGTTTTATGTAATCCACCAAAATTGTGCCTTTTTTCTTGACTTGCCTCACTGCCAGTTGGGACAACAATTCGTGGAATTCAGCTGAATTAGGCTCACATACTTAACATTGTCTGGGGGTGGGGGGCAAGGTAGAGAAGTGTTAAGGTTAGCTAATGCAGGTTTACTGGTAGAGGAGTGAAGAAAGGTTTGGGCCAGGCAGTTCTCAGGAAATGTTTAACGGCCTACGGATACTCCAACGTATCCCAGCACATCTGGTTGAAGTCACACACACACACTCTCACATACACACACGTTGGTCTGGAGTATGGGCAGCTTGGCAGGATGTGTAGATCTATGTAGGTGTGTTTTTATGTGAGGTTTTGTGTGTGAGTATGCAGCTGGGTGGCAAAGCTTGTATTAGTGTCTCACACCAGAACAAATGTGTGAATACCTGCCAACTGACCTTTTCTCCTCTTTTATGTTAACCACGTCTCTGCCAGACAGAGGCTAGGCCCTTCTGCTCCATGCCAGCCCTCCACCAGCTTTTATAGACCCAAGTCATGAGCGCTATGCAGCACTGGCTCTAATTCGATGTTACTTACTGATGGTGTTTCTAGGCTCCAAGTGGATCTGGTTTCATTATACTTTGACAAATGGACCAAGTAATAATTTCAAACTGGCCGAGCATGTCCCCTCGCATTCGCATTGGCACTTCTTGTCCATAATAAAGAACAGGAGGAAATGTGCAGCGCTGGAAGACACTCAGTGGATTAAGAAAGTTATTTTCTGGAATGAATGAAGAGTTTTTCGTGGAGAGGTTCTGAAAGTGTAAAAACAAAATGTGTGTGCAGTACTTGAAAATGTTCCAGAAATCTGCTCTGGCAAGTGTGAAAAGACGGGACACTGAGTGATAACCTAAAAAAATGAGCAGAGAGTCATTCTCCGGCTTCTAGCAGCCACTGATGTTTTCTTAGTGGAGCTTAATTATATTACAATGTGGAGTTTTTTAGTATATTTCACAAGTTTTCCATAATGCCACATGGCTGCTGGAACCCAGGGTGTGTTTATGCCTGTTGGCTAAGTCATTGTTAAAGTTTTGTTTTCAGCTGTATCCTCCAATTACTGATGAAGTGGGGACTGCCATTTTTGGGGGGATGCCACACAACTGGGAGGTCTGCTTCTCTGCAGTTTCGCTTGCCACAGAAATGAGAGGTTTAAGCTATTTGGTAGTTTATGTTCACAGACTAGAGTTAGAAAAAATTTCCCTAAGGGAGTCCTCGGGAAGCATCTCTTCTTTTGACCCAACTCTCATTTGTCAGTCTGTATGTCCGCCTATTTCTGTGTATCATCTCTAGCTTTTCCATATTTATGCTCTGCACAAGTTTTTACCCATAAATCTTTTTCTGTGCATCGTGACCTAAATGCTGAAATGTCAGCTTTGCATTCACACGATTAAACCAACTTTTACCACTCTAACAATCCAATATCCAATTATAAAAATGCATTCATCTAAGTGACTGTGTCTCTCTTTGTGTGACTGTACAGGATGCCAGCTGCTAGCACCATGACCGGTGGGAGGGCCCTGTTGCTCTGTACAAACACTGACAACTGTATCTACCAATCAGTCAACGGGTAGGTGCCTCAAAAGCCAATCAAATATTTTGAGAATTTGTGTCTAGGTGACACAATTACATTCTGTCATCCTGGTGTTACAGAAAATACTTTGATTATGTTTATTTTCAATCAGCCAAACTTTTTTGTCCACAGTGTGGAAAGTTGTGCTCCAGGTCGCATCCAAAGACCTTCCTCACAAAATCGCTTAGCCTTATTCTTTCTTTTAAGCTTGCTCCTGTTTACTTGGCCATTTTGCATGAACTGTTGTTGAGGATAAGGAAATATGAGCACTTTTTTCAATGTTTAGTTAGTCAGTGGTTGTTTGTTTGACAGAAAGCTACTTAACAATATCTTATGAAATTAGTTAGTAGAGGCTGGCAGTCCTTTTGATAAAGGTCTTGTTCGTATATAGTAAAAGGGCACGACTTTGTGAAAGCAAGGGTCCTATTCATTTTCTATATAGACCAGATGCTTGACTTGCTGTTTGTAAAACCTTGTAATCAGCATAAATAATCAACAGGTGTGTGAAAAATAATCTGGTTTATCAAAAGGAAGCAAAACTCCAGCAGGAACCAAATGTCAAAAAAGTTGAACACTGTTTTCCAAATGCATGTAACAGCACTGGTGATGTTAGAGGTTAAGCATCATGGAAATTGAGATATGATCCAATATCTTGTTCCTGAATTGAAATTTAAAGCAACTTGTTACAAATAATAAAAGTGTCTTCTGTGCTTCTGGGGGGAGCTGTTTATATTTAAAAACAAATGACATTGATGGTGTCTCCTGGGTCATCACAGCTTGAACTTTTACATTTTTAACAGAGATCCTGCATAAAAAATGGGTATTTAGAGATGTGAAGTCCTTGCATTGGTATAGACAATATATCTCCACCTCTGCTGCTTTGATTTGGACCAATCTTGTATTTTAATCTCTTCTGAATCCTCAAAATCTATATAACTACATGACTAAATTGCTGGACCATCCCTTAAATCGCAGCATAACCTTTGGTGATCTGATGACAGTTTAGCCTTTCAACTAGGAGTTTGCAGTTGGGAGAACAAGTAGCTCTTCCATCTGCCACGGGATGTGACAAAAGCTGCGAGCCTGTACAGCAGCTCACTTTACTCTGCGACATGTTGCTTGGGCCTGAACTGCACTTTTCCAAATTACCATCATAAAGTTCTGTATTGACTCCTAAGCAAGCTGGAGACACCCCTTTTCCGCTAGGATCAGCAGCGTAACAATAGCAGGCCTAGCGAGCAGAGCAGGGCAGAACTGGCCATCTGGCATCTGGATACTGTTACTGCCCCCCTGCTGCCACCATCTAATGCCTCTATGACCACTCTTTATGCTCCCTTCTGTCATCCCTGCAATATTCATTAGTGCTATTTAGATTATAATGAAGGGATTTTGGTTTGTTCCAATAAGAGGGATTGTCCAATGGAAGATCTGAATGTCTTGTTTTGCCATGTTACTGTAGTTACCGTTAAAGCTCAACATGTTTCCCTCTGGGGTTGATGCGCAGGAATACCATTTAAATAAGTTCATTTAGTCTCTCTTTTATTTCTTCTTGGTCATGTTAAAGCTTTTCTCTTATCCACTGCTCCTGTGTTAGCTCAGCTGGTCCGAGATGCTTTTGTGCCCTTGCACCCCCTTCCCTCCTTCCACCCTCTGTGACCCTCATCTCCACGCTCCACCCATTCTTGGCTGCGGTTGATAGAGAAGCTTTCCTCAAAGCTCATTTTTTATATCTTTCTCTGAGTCTCTCTGTCTCTGTTAATCACAAACAAGTGCGTTTTTTTATGCATTGCTAATTTCCTTCTCCATCTGCTCTACTTTTTCTCCTTCACTTGACCGCCCCCCCTGCACACTCCTGTTCTCCTTTCCTTGGCTTTTCTATTTGACCTAGTTTTTCCCCTTCGTTGCTTCATGCTTAATAAAAAGTGCTGTTTCAACCGGGTGACACGAAAGGAAGAAGAAATGGGGGAAGGGAGAGAGTGGAGAGGGGGAGAGGGGCCAAACTAATAAAACCCAGAGCAATTTGGAAGAGAATTACTTGGTTTCCTCGTTGGTCATAGTTACAACATCAAGTTCTTTTCTTTTCCTTAAAGGTCTCTGAGGAAACTTGAATCAGTAATTTCCCCCAGAGATTTCCTCTGGTTTGCATGACTGTTGGTTTTCACATCCAGCAATGTCATCAGAAGTCACCCAGCAAGGCCGCGTTTCCTCTGTTTGTTGGAAATTCAATCATTTGATGAATGGTGCTCAGGCCAAAACAGAGATTTGAGGGTCAGGGGTAGAAAAGAAAAGATGCACGTCTACATTTTGGCCTCTCCCCTCTTCTGTGTATACTTTCATCTCCTCTCCAGAAATAGCTATGTGTGGAGCTTGTAAACTTTGACCTCCAAACCCAAAGTTCAAACAGTCATGACCCAGTAATCTTCCAGGAGTGACTCGCAGCTAAAACAGAGGCACCAAACAGACGTCTGAGCCCTTTTAACAAGAATTCTTGTTTACCCAAAGATCTATTTGGATGTAATTGTAAGTGCTCACGTTGCTTGGCTAATTTCAAGAGGGATGGAGAGCACGATGCTTCGCTATGTACTCTGAAGGCAGCAATTCTCTGAAAAATAATGACACTATAAATTATTAGAGCTGACAACAGTTCAATGTATTCTCTCCATCTGTTTATCTGGTTTGAATTAAGTACACATCGGTTGGAGCACAGCTCAGTGGTTAACGCTGTCCCCTTAACAGTTAGCTTTTCAGATCTTATAGCATTATAGCCATTTTACAAATTAACTCCTTAAACTGAATTAAAAGACAGCGAATCTAGTTTCAGTGATATAAATGACTGAATTTAGTCAATTTTCCTAGTTTCATTAAAAAAGGTCAGAAAGCATTTTTAGAGTTTTGTGCTACTTGCCATAACTTTCATCTTAATTTGAGTTTAAATTAAGTTTAATTCTAACATGCCATGTTTTTACACATGTGGACGTTAGTTTGCAAGCTTATTCTTTACTTCTATTTCCTCTGTATATAATCTAAACAGACTAGGATATGACATTTGATTAAAGACATTCATTCAGTGACTTGCATGTTTCTCCAGAGTACAGAATAACTCGCTCACCTGCACTCCTTTTAAGGCTTAGTGTGTGTAGTGAGTATGTTCATTTTGTCTGTGTGTGGCTCCTTTCTAGGCTGCAGTGCTGTGGCTTGAAGGTCGGGGAGGCTCCGTCATCTGGGGTGCCCCAGCGGCAGGAGGTGTGCGGGTCACTGGGGGACAGAGACAGGAGGGACACAGCTGTACCCACCAAGCGTCCCCTCTCCCCCCTTCTCAGCCTGAGCGACAGCCCGGGTCCTCCTGACGCCATGCTGGCTCAGAGGAGAGCCACCACCACCTCCGACCCGCGGACAGCCAACATGGAGAACGGACTGTGTGGCAAGCTGAACCACAACAAGAGTCCGGCTGGGGTCAAAACTGCCAGCATCCGTGATAAAATCTCACAATGGGAGGGCAAAAAGGAGCCTGCCACACTAGCTTCTACAGGGACATGTCCTCTGAGCACGACGCAGAAGGAAGTTGAGACTGTTAGGAAAAAGGAATCCAAAGCTTCAGAGGTCCAAAGGACAGATAGCAAGAGGTTTGTCAGCTGGGACAGACAAGACTCAGGGAAAGAGAATGTTGGAAAGTTTGGGGATTCAAGGCCTAAATCTCCAGAAGGCCCAACAAATAAGGACCGAGATGACATTTTAGAGAGGGGACTTCGTTCTTCCAAGCCAACAGAGCAACCCCAAGACAAGAAAAGTGTTTTAACTCACGTTAAGAAACTGGAGAGGGCAACAAAGGAAGTTCCTGACAGACCGTCACTGGCATTTCCAGGGAATTACTTCTGCCCTCCTTCAAAGGAGGAGCTGGAGGAAACAGAGAAGAAAGCCAATGAGCCCATTTTTGGGACTTTTGACGTTGCTCGGCCTGGTAGTTCACGGAGGAGGAGGGAGGGGGATCCAGAGAACGTATACAGTGAGCCAGGTGCTCCATCTATCAACCCTCTACCTAAACCTCAGAGAACCTTCCAGCACCACACCCCCCCAACTACCCCAGCTTCAGGACCTGGCTCGGGAAAGGGAAGGAGGAACTTACCCCCTCTACCCTCTATCCCTCCTCCACCTTTACCCACATGCCCACCACCTGGAGTTTGCAGGAGACCCTGGACTGACAAACCCAGGGACAGCAGTAACAGGTGAGAGAATAAGAATAAGAATTAAAAATACTGGAGCTACTACTACTACTATAAGCAGCTACTAAACAAATAACTTTTGATAAGTAGTCCTTTAACCAGATTCATACTTTCCCATGTGTGCGTGTCTGCTTTGGTACACAAACTGATGGATCAGTCAGTAACTGACCAATGTTGCTGTCCCCAAAAGCCTTGCTGCTATCTTGGCTACAGAGACATCATTAGTAAATGTCAACCAATGAAGCCATGTTGACTTGTCTTAATCCCAGAGTTAAGTTAACAAAAATATACAGTTAAAATGTAAAGTTGGCTCAGTGATGGTCCTGTGTATCCGTTTAGCCCATCCCCCACACCATCAAACTACAAAACACTGAGGTGAACATCTCCCACATCTGCTGTAAATCAAAACCACCAGTGACATCATCGCTTTTCTAAATATCCCGAAGAATGAGCTCATTGGTTGGATCTGAGGAATGCACACATCAACTCAACTCATTCCTCCTTCCACTCTACTGGAAGGGGAGAACAACATGGTGTGAGTCATGTCAGAGAGGCCCTTTCCTTTTTCAAGAATTTCAGCCTTGACAGTAAAAGCAGTTGCGCATGGCCTCTGACTGTCACAAATGAGTTGTCGGGAATTCAATTTGCAGAGTTTGAATTTCTGTGTAAAAATATGTCTACTTGTAAAGCGGAAAGTCTGGTCCAGAATCGGAATTGCTCATACTGCCTCGTGCTAGTCCCAGAAGTAGTACTCGAAGTCACATGGTTACAATCAAACAAACAGAGCTCTGTAGGGAAACCAAAAAATGTGAACTCCACAGTATTGGAGTACATCTATTGTTCACTTTCTCCAGTGGTCTGAATTCTTGTTTTGAGCTTGGCTTGAATCTGTTACATACCATACCATATGTGGAGGCCTCCCTCGGCTCAAGGGTGCTGTGTCAAGCTCTTTGTTTGGCCAGACTGTCCCCCTATGAGCGTCCCATGCAGTGTGCATATTTGTATTCAAGAAAATACACTAAGTTTCCAGTTCATCAGGTACAATGATATGCAACAGCTCTGGAATAAATCCAACTTTTGTAAAGCTTACAATTTATAGTTTTTGTTAAAACTATACAGGAATAGTGCTGATTCAACCCATGGTCATTTTCTTTGCTTAGCTTTACTCATGCATCAGAGATGATGCACAGTAGTTGACGCCTTTATAATGCATGTGTACCAGATTTAGCAAAATAGGTTGTTTTCATATGCTCTCCCTCAGAAAGATGACATTTAAATTGAAGATTTAATACAGTAACAGTACAGAGAAGCGAAGCTAGGATTCATTGCAGTGCTGGATGTAACTAGATTTGCCTAATGAAGCAGTAACTTAGTTTAAGCGTATGGATGTGCACGCATGTGGGGAAACATACAACCACGGATGCTTTTGTGCATTACATTTTACTTGGCTTTAATCTTTGGCTGTGTTGAAACACAGATGTGGTCATTCAGATGTGGCAACCAGCAAAGGGCAACATGAGTTCTCCTGCTTGGCATATCAAAAAGTTTTTTTAGAGCATCAGTATGAACGTGCATTCATTCAACTCTTCCTTCCTCTTCGTCTTTTGTGTTTGGCGTGCAGCTTTCCTAAATCTTTGTAATCCTCTGTCCACCAGGAAGTCCTATGAATTTGAGGATCTGCTCCAGTCGTCTACAGACAGCTGCAGGGTGGACTGGTACGCTCACTCCAGACTGGTCCTAACACGCACTTTATCAGAGGAGAATGTCTACGAGGACATAATAGGTAAACAAAACGTACCACTCCTTTATTTAACTCTCCGACATGTGTTTTCAAAGTGTCACATTATAAACTTTGTAGCCTCTAAATGGATTTGTATTTGCAAAAACTGACCAACATTGTTAAGTATTGCGCTGTAGGTCTTCCTATTTTTCAAACACTACGTACACTGCATAGCCCTTTAGTTTCATTTCTCATTTCAGTGTGAGTCATGGAGTTCAGTAAGTAAGAGGTGATGAGGAGGCCAAGCTGTCTTTACTCTGCTATGTTTTTTCTGCTCCAGTTTTAATTTAGAGCCACGCTGCTTCACTTTTATTAAAAAATTATACGTAGAAAGTTTAACCTACGTTCCTACCTTATTGTCTGCAGTGTTGTGCCAACCCCACCAAGAGCCTGTTTAATTTCATAACGTACAATAGCAGCGTTGTGTGAGGTCGTCCAGTAGCTGAGGTTGGCTACCGTGATTGTCGGTGCGGCGGGGGGCATATGAATGGTTTGGAGCCACGGCATATTACTGGCAATCGCTTCAATGTGTCTTTGGTTTTCCTCCCAGACACTGGTGTATAATGAGGGCTGTTCGCTTGCAACAATCAAATCAAGTTTAATTATTGTTCAGCCACAGCTTATTTTAGAGTCTTTTATAGTATTGTTTTTTGAAACATTGTTCTCCAAACACTCAGCAGTGTCCCATGGGCAAAGTAGCGCATCCTCCCTGTTCATACAGAAAGCAGCTAAGGAAGGCAGAGATATAGAAAGTACGGACGGCGATGATAGTCGTGGTGTCCTCTTGTCATTTAGTCTTGTCTCAACCTCTACACACAACTGGGTTCTCATCAACACACTTTAAACACGCAATACACACGTCTGATGCACTGCTGCACGTATTCGGGCGCACAGCTCGATGACTGATGCAAACCCACATGTGCGCAGCTGACACATTGCACACAAACATGCCGCACGGATTAGTGTGACTCTCTCATCGGCCAGCAATGCGAAATGCAGTGTGCTGATCCCTTGTTTTCCTCAGAAGGGAAAAGTAGAGGGGAACTGAACGTCCCTCCCTCCTCATCCTCCGACTCCTACAGGTCACATCTGGTGGATGGATTGATAGAGCAGGGGAGGAGAGGTACAGAGAGAGACACAGACAAAGAGAGAAGGAGGCAGAGGCCGGGAGAGGTTTTGGAAAATGAAACCTCCTCACTCCTTATCTGAGGGGGAGGACTGTTGGCTAGACATTATATTTAGCATTAGCTGTGCAAGCTTATCACTGTGAAATATAAGCTGGGTAAGCACACCGCTGCCTCTGGTAGCTCGCTGCACATCTGGAGTACGAATCGTCTGGCAAAACAAACATGACTGATATGGAAAGAATACTCTATCTGCTCCTTGGTAAGCCTGCATGAGGCTGCTGTGTTACCCAGGTGACATTAATCTGTCATGCGTATTTTCTCCTGAAGATCCTCCATCCAAGGAGAACCCCTACGAAGACATAGAGCTGGAGAGAAGTTGTTTGGGAAGCAAGTGTGTTTCACCCGCCTCCTCATCTCCTGTCCCTGACACGCCAACTAAGGTACCTGATCACAAATACAAAACTTAAAAAACAAAAAGCGAATTTAGCAAGCGGATTTAGAGGATGCACTCTGGTATTAAAATCACCTCCTAATCTACCTGTTTTGTTCCCATCTGCCCCCCCTTCCACACCTCAGCTCTCCTCCAAGCCTGGCTTCTTCAGACAAAATTCAGAGCGGCGAAGCTTCAAGCTCCTGGAACTGCGCAAGACCAGCAGGGACACTGGCATCTCCTCTCCCTCCCGCATCAGCCCCCCCTCCACACCCAGCAGCCCAGACGACACCCCTTGCCTCTCCGGAGACCCGTACAATCGCAGACGGAGGAAAATCCCTAAGGTAAAGGAATCTTTAGAGTCCAGTCTTGACAAAGCTCTGTTTTTGATTTATGGTCCAGTGTACCGCTCAGGGAGGTTCGGAGCTGGTCCACTCATACTGCCGTCTGGGGATGAGTAAGAGGAAAGTTTTCTGATGAATATTTCCTGTGAGAAGCGTGCCCAGAGGAAGACCTGCCAGACGCTGTATTGAAATGATCTTGGTTGGAGCCTGGCAGATTTTGTTTATTGGTTTAAGGAGTTAAAGATGGACATTTCTATCCTCGTACCTCCTACAGATGGTGCTGAAAATCAATGGCATATTTGAGGCGCGGAGGGGGAAGAAACGCATGAAGAGGGTGTCTCAGTCTACAGAGTCCAGCTCAGGGAGAGGTAAGGCTTCAAATGTGAAAGCAGGCACCTTTGTTTGTTTTTTCCTTTGTAACCACTGAATTAAAAGTTTATCTTGAGCACTATTGAGACCATCAACTGCTGACACTTTTTCATCAGGTCACCCATCCTACAGCTCTCAGCTATCTCATAATATGTTTTCAGTTGGTTTTATGGGCAAGATTATACTATGGGGTCAGTTGAGTTTGACACGTTTCAGTGGACTGGCTGGCGTTGTGTGTTCTTAGCAAATTCCATGCACTCTGAGTTTCCTGCGATTGTTATTCGCAGCCTTCTCACACTCTGTTGTGTTTTTTTACCCTTTCTTGTCTTTAATATAGTGACAGATGAGAACAGCGAGTCGGAGAGTGACACGGAGGAGAAGCTAAAAGGTGAGAACAGAAAATAAATACTTACAGTAACAGTGGCTACATAGTTACCTTCCAGTAACAGTATAAGATGGTGTTGTATCTATGCAATAGGCACAATAGGAGCATGTGTAGAAAAACTGATTCGAATCATAGTTTTCATAACATTGTTCCACTGTATAGCTCACATGAAAAATATACACGGATGGAAATGCATGATGGCATAACAGTGACCCTCCTTGCATGTAAATGCGTGAATATATGACATGGATATAATGCATTAAATATCTTTCTCTGTCCCTCAGCTCACAGCCAGCGTCTGGTGTCGGTCCAGTCCATGCTGAGGCAGACGGGGCGGTACCGGACCTTGGAGAGAGATCTGATGGAGCTGCAGGAGAGGAAACTCTTTGAGTATTTCATAGTTGTTGCGCTCCACAAGACCAAGGCTGGAGTCCCGTACCTGCCAGAGGTCACACAGCAGTTTCCGCTCAAGGTAAATATGTTACTGAAGCATTTGTCTGTAATTAGACTTTGAACATCTTATTGGTAAAAGAAACAATGAAAAGGAAGTACCATTTAGTGTCCTTACATGACCAATAGTAATAATTAAACCTAGAGTTTATGGGCACCTGTTATTGACTTTTCTGGGAAATTTTACAATTACAGGAACAGCAACAGTGACGTTTTATGCAGTAAAAAAGTCTTGTCATTTTTGAGCAATGATGCGGCCTTACTGCTGACTAAAGCAGTGAAATGCAGTGAACAATGAACAATAAGCACTAGGATGAGTTTAGCCCAAATCTAAAATAGTTTAGGTTATGGCAAAGAAGACGTGCACTTTCAGTGGTTATTTTTCTGGTTCATTATTTACGTCATCCAGACTGTCTTTTTCTGTTTCAGATTGACCTCGCTCATATAAGTCTTAAAGCACTCCAATCTGAAAAGTCTGTGTGTGAAACTTGATGGTCTAAGAATTCAGTGATATCATACATCAGGCCTTATTTAATGTATTCCTTTTAATTTCTCTTTTTGTCTCCCTCCAGCTGGAGAGAAGCTTTAAGTTCATGCGGGAGGCTGAGGACCAGCTGAAGGTCATCCCTCAGTTCTGTTTCCCTGACGCCAAAGACTGGGCCCCTGTCGACAACTTCCCCAGGTCAGTCCCTGGTGAATGCCTTGAGGCATAAAAAAAGTGAAACAAAACAGGGACACTGGAATTTCCCAGCAGAGTGGTAACAGCTCAGCTGTTTTCCTTGCTAATAACCACTTGTTCGAGAAGCCTGAAATAGAAATGACCTTGTGGCTCGTAAAGACGACTGGTGTTTCTTTGAAGACAGTGACTAATGATTACAGGGAAAGATGTTGGATTTAGCACCTTACACCTAGTTTGCTATTACAAAATCGCCTCTCTTCCTTTCCTTTTTAAAATTGGCCATATTACCCAATATCTCTCAACGCCGGCATTGTTCTGAGAAGTGATGATCGCTGTCCCGACAGTGATGGCTAATAATTACCCAGAGGCAAATGTTCAGTGCTGAGGGGCCACTAAACACACTCCTGCACTGAACTGGCCGACGCTCTCACCTGTCAAGAGGGTCCTCATTACTAAATGAATACCTGTCAGGGAGAGCTTAGGAGGTTTTGTGTGGATGTTTGCAGAGTAAGCCTGTCCTGAGGGTCTTCCTTCTCAAGCACAAACTCGTACCTTTGTTCACCAAACCTCAAAGTCCAGCCTGGAATGGCTTCTTCTGTTTCCACAACAGCTTTATTTTGGGTGATTTTAACAGCTTCAGATATTTTCCAGCATGTCTGAACTATTTTTTTTCTCTCTCCTTTTTCATCTCCAGTGAGACATTTTCTTTTGTCCTGACTGGTGAGGATGGAAGCAGGCGGTTTGGCTACTGTCGGCGATTACTGGTATGATAAAATGCTGCTGCCACAAGCTTCCTGTAATTTGATCACAATATACACAAATCCTCATTATAAACTTTATCATCCAATTTCAACATGCAACATACACGTTTTTAATAAGGATTTCTTTTATATTTCTGGAAATTATGTTTTTTTTCCCCTGAATGTACCTTTAAAGTCTCTGCGAAACAAAGTCTTTGTTTTGCTCCACTGGTCTAATCCTGTGCTTGTACTTGGGTGAGCAGTCTTGTGACACTCCAGTGTTTTGAAGCTGTCTTTGTCTTGCCGCCTGTTCACAGCCCAGTGGTAAAGGCCGAAGGCTCCCTGAGGTCTACTGCATCGTCAGCCGCCTGGGCTGCTTCGACCTCTTCTCCAAGGTAGATATTGTCAAGTAAACACAAATGCAAAAAAAAAAGTAGATGTAAATACATCTGCTGCATCAAATTAAATTGCATTGCACAAAATTGCAAGTGTTACACAAACACGTACATACAATTCCACCCCCACTGAAAGAGTACAGATCAGTGCCACCCTTGGTGCCCACAGAGCCACACCCACCCTCTGTCCGGTTTACTTTCCCGCAGAGCTTGTAGTCCTGGCTTCAGTACAGAGACACATGTGAGCTGATGTGGTTACTGCAGTGGAAAAGATTCCCTGTACTGAGCCCTGGATTTATAAGCATGCCAACCTGTGTATGTAAATAGCTGTGCAGTGTAAATATGCCATTACTAAAGCTTGGTTGGTAAACATACAGACATGGACACTGAAGGGTATATACAGTTTATCTGCTGTTATATATATGAATATATGAGTATGTGTAATCTGTGCCAGATGAGCTACATAAAAGTTTAATATCACACAGATGTGTACAGTACGTGTCTAAATGGGTACACATGATGGATTCAGGCTGTTTGCCATTTGTTGTATTGACTTTTAACAGTGTTTAGTTGTCTCCACAGCACCATGGCAACAGTGAAAGTTTGTAGTGATATAGCTAGTGTTGCTGACAAATTGCACTTTTCCAAGAGGACTCTAAGTGTTAATTGTCTCACCCTTGATTCATGTACGATGAATCAGATGTCAGTTTACGAGAAGAAGAGATTGTAGCCTAAATGTGACTTTAATCTGGTATCTGATTAAATAAGGGGAAAGAAGAAGAAAGGGAATTCCATAGCACCTACAATAATAAGCAGATGACCCTGATATTCTCATCTGTATTTATAAAATCACATCAAATGGAAAAAAATAATGTATTTATGTGTAATTTAGCAAGAGAGACAGAAATGTCTGTTACTCCATCACATCCATGCTATGACAATATAAAACAATTGTCTAATACACACAGAGATATAGCAAATATTGCCACCATGGTATGAATATAAAAAATATTTAGTATATATCATTATAAGGCAAAAGATCTAATCTATTCAGAAAATCATATAATTGTTAGACTGATGGGATTCTTCGCACACATCTAACATAACTAAATTAAGCTCATATAAATATTATAATTGTCATTTCCTGTATTCAGTTCTTTCCCTCTCCGTATTTTCCAGATCCTGGATGAAGTGGAAAAAAGGAGGGCGATCTCTCCTGCTCTGGTGCAGCCTTTCATGAGAGGCATAATGGAAGCTCCCTTCCCTGCTCCGGGAAGGACCATCACTGTCAAAAACTTCTTACCCGGGTCTGGGACAGAGGTGAGACGACAGCGGTGTGGGACTGTAGGAAAACAGTGCAAACCCCAACTGTTTGTAGATTACTATTGAATGGTCTTTTTCTTTCTTTTTTTTGGTTGTGTCCATCTCACACTTTCTTTTTCCTACAGGTGATCGAGCTGTGTAGGCCGTCTGATTCTCGTCTGGAACATGTGGACTTTGAATGTCTCTTCTCCTCTTTGAGTCTACGTCTCCTTCTCCGAGTGTTTGCTTCTCTGCTGCTGGAACGCAGGGTCATCTTCACTGCCGACAAACTCAGGTTGGTTCCAGCTGCATATCATTACAGAGCTGCTCTCCTGAAGATCTAAAGATCAGACATTCGGCCCCACTTTGCAACAGGCAGCAGGCCTGTTGTGGGTGGGATCATTGCGGTACTATAATTAATACGTTTGACTAATCTGCTGAGATCAGGTTATTGAAGGAAGTGTAATGATGCTTGGAAGACTGAGAGTAAAGAGTTTGAAGGATATGACAGAGACAAACAGTCTGAGGAAAAGACGATCCTGACCGAGTGTGAGAGGAAAGAATGCTGTTGTGTTATATAGTCGTCTGGGGAACAATCACTTCTCCTCTGGAAAACTGTCATGGACGCCAGATATAAAGAGTTTAGGCTTCAAAGCATGACTACAGAGCTAACACGTGTGCACAATGACGTCATCGCACCCACACAGTCCACCTAAACCTTTTTTAAACTGTTGTGTTACACCTGGTTCAACATGTGGGCTCAGTGGAATCAGTCAAAACACTTACCGAGTGGTCCAGGCTATATAATCGCAATGCGATACGCAGTTTTCCGAGTTTTACCAGCTGTTTTTTTGGGAGTGTATTCCCTTCTGCCCACATGCTGTCGTTTAAAAGGTAGTATAAGAAGCATTTCTCACCAGAGCTCATAAGCAGATCACTTCTTATTGCACATTTTGTGCTGCAGAGTGGAAACTTGGCCGTCATCAATCAATTTTTTTTAATGAATTAACTGCGAGCAGATGCACACCCGGGAGAGATTAAGTTCACAGCGTGGGGTGAGTGTGTTTGCTGCCGCTGTATAGTTTTTATAAGTGTTACATCACTCTCCCCAAAGAAATGCTTTTTAACATTCCTCTCAGAGTAACAAAGGGTTTGTTTTAGCGACAGAGGTGAACTTTTAACATTATGTTCCAAATTACGAAATGGGTGGTAGGAGAGCTTACTCTCTTAAGGAGTTGAATTAGCACCATCTGGTGGTAGACCAGAACTATTAACTGTTAAAAGAAAACCTCAGTCATCAAAACTAGCTTTTAGAGAGTGATTTGTCAGATTTATGTGGCATATATATTTTTTTTTATTTCTTTGAATAAAATTAAGGTGTTAAGCAGAAATGAACCATTCAAAAGCTCCAGAATACCTTCTATTTGTTTTATCCCTTCCAAAAAATATCTAGTTGACTTATTGTCATTGAACATTAACCACTGGTGTTTTCTCTTTCTGCAGCACATTGTCTCAGTGTTGTCATGCAGTGGTGGCACTACTCTACCCCTTCACCTGGCAGCACACATACATTCCTGTGCTCCCACCCTCCATGTTGGATATTGTCTGCACTCCTACCCCTTTTATAGTCGGCCTCCTTTCCAGCTCTCTGCCTCGGCTCAAGGAGCTGCCCATAGAAGAGGTAATGAGTCTTTTTTTGTCTGTGATGTGCAGACTGTGGTGCCCTTGACTCCTGTTCTTCACCAAACAACAAGTCCAGGAAATGACATCACTCTCTCGCTGGTTTTTCCTCAGGTCCTGGTGGTCGACCTCGGCAACAGCCGCTTCCTACGACAGGTAGGAACCATTGAAACATAAGGAAAACTGTGAAAGTCCATCCATCGCCACATGGAGTCACCCCTAAACTTCATTACACATGTAGTGACTCTGCCAGATGTTATGTGGATGCAGTATGTTAATTCACTGTTGACTGCATTGACATCTGTGTTTTTCTCTCGACAGCTCGATGATGAGGACTCCATCCTTCCCCACAAGCTGCAGGCAGCTCTCGAGCACGTGCTGGACAAGAGGAGGGAGCTGGCGTCTGAGAAAGGAGATCTACCCAATGGTGACTCACCACACATATTACAGTATTTTCTCTGCTAAGATACTGTACTTATACATTTATGTTTGACCAGAAATAAGTAAGAGCAATCTACGGCTTGGTTTCACCTCTTTTAAAGCAGATTATTCCCAGAACATTTCTAGGACACTTTCACTGACCTACTGTAGGATCAGCTGGATCACTGAATAGAAAAAATAAAATAAAATAAGATGCCTTTTTTAAGTTGTTTCATCTGTAATAAAGACCTGGTTTCAGGGGCATTCAAGTGGTTTTACTATTCTAGGGTGTTCAGTGTATTTGCCAAACATAACTTTGAGGTTTGTATATAATTTTCAACTTTCCATCATCCAAGAGCCCAAATATCAGCTGCCAGCTGCATTTAATAAAAATACATTTGGGATATTTGAGACCCACCATATAGGATAGAAACTTGATCGTTGTGGTATATAAAATAATTCTTCCATGAGAACTTTTCTTGGGCACTTTCCAGGATAATACTTTTCTTATATACTATTACTATTAACTATAGTATAATGCATCAGACCTGATCTAAAACTAAATGTCTCAAAAATAATGTAAGATTTATAAAGTGAGATGATTTTCAGTAAGTAGGGAGTCTGTTGTCTTGAACTGAGTCACTACTGTCTAGTACTACTGTCACTGATTCACCACTGTTTTTCAGCCTCTCGGTGTATTAGTCATTCTGTCGTAAAGGGCAGTAAATATCCTTTTCTCTCCTCTACCTCCACCCAGACTCCAGCTCCCTCAGCACGGTGGTGTCAGAGGCCTTTGTGCGTTTCTTCGTGGAGATGGTGGGTCATTACTCCCTCTTCATGGGTGGAGCAGAGCGGGAGGATGAGTCTGTCTCCTCCCCCACCTTGCCCAGCCCCTCCTCTTCCTCCTCCTCGTCTTTTCAGCGTGAAGCATTTCGCAAAGCGGTCACCTCCAAGAGCTTGAGGCGGTTCTTGGAGGTGTTCATGGAGACCCAGATGTTCACCGGCTTCATCCAGGAGAGGGATCTGCGCAGGCAGGGTCTCAGAGGTACTGACATTTAATCATCTCTAGTAATTTTACACAACAATTTGAAAGTTTACCCATGGTTTGGAAGAAATGTTAAACCAGTTGACATGTGTTTTAACTAATTTTATTGTTCTTTAGTATCACAAAACTTAAAAATAGAAATAGAAGAACCACAGTGTTTGCCATAAGCATTATCACTCATGGAAAATCACCCAAAAATAGTAAAACTTAAGGGTTTAAAACTTCACCAGGTACCTGTAATTGTGAGATACTTTCAAATCTCCAGAATGAATAAGAAGAGAGATTGTTGTGTCAACATCAAGACAATTTTCAACTTCAAGAGTGAATTATAAACAATTCAATACAGTTATTAATATTATTTCCTTTTTTACCAGCAGTAAACAGAGGTCTTCCAAAACACCTGAGCTGGAGTAGTTGACTTGTTTTATTTATTTTCAGGTCTATTTGAGGTGAGAGCACAAGAGTATCTGGACTCGCTGCCTGGGAGCGAGCAACGAGGGGTCAACAAGTTCCTCAAGGGTCTAGGTGAGATTTAATGACACTCAGAGACACTGATCAGAGATTTGACCATTTATAACAAATGCCCAATGAGCCATTCATTGTAAAACATGTTGTGTTATTATTTCAGTCAATAAAATGCTCTGCCTGTAGTGACACTAAGCTTTTCTGTATATTTCCTTTTAATTGATTTAGATCTTTGCTTTTTTCAGGAAACAAGATGAAATTCCTTTCCAAGAAATGATGCTCTGAATCAGGATGTCATCTGTGAAAGTATGAAGAAGCATGAAGAGGTGTGCGGTTAACAAAAAAAAAAAAAAAAGATAAAGATGCGCCCTCTCCGGATGTGATGTGTCTTAAGCTCACAACAAAAGAAAGACATGAACTGGACTCACAGTTTGTGAAGATGAGAGGAATCTGGGGAAAGTTAGGCTTTAGCACCCAGCTTCATTAGCCAGTCATTCCATTAGTGTTGTGAAGGGTTTACTCAGCGTGGACCAAAACTTCCCTCCAACATGATAAATGTCCAACAGTGTCTAGTAGGACTTTTCCCCATGTTGTGATGTTTTACAGATTACAGTCAGTCCCTGCAGTGTATTACTGTATAGCACAGCATTGTGTAAATGTTTTTAGGAACAGTGTTCTCCCTTTTACAGTCACTGACTTCACCTGTAAGCCTTTAGGAAGGAGCTTCATTGAAGGCCCCATTTTGTACAATACTTTTCTATACATTCCAAGTATTTTCTATAGAAGCTTTTATAAATACAATAGTACAACTTCTTCATCAACAGGAGGCTTTTAAGTTAATTTATATTCTTTTTAGATAAACCTAATCTCTTCGTTTTAAATTTCCTTCAGATGAGTGCGAAGAAGTCTCCTGTAGTTTGTAATAGTCTTTATTTAACAGAATCCAGTTCAGACTGTTTGTAGACCACTTTGGGTTGTTGGGTAAATGTACCACTGTTTTAAGTAAATGAACTTTTAGTGGAAAAGGAATGAACACCAAAAGAAAAATCAATGTGAATACATCTCTCACTTGGGTTTGAGTGTAGGGTTTGGATGTTGAAGGAAGATGTGTATCTTAGGCCAATCAGTATCAACATGTTTCACTAAAGCAACTAGGTTTGCTGTAAACTTGATTGAGAATGCAATGAAACTTTATAAATAAAGTGATCTGAATGTTTGAATTGGATGAATGATGCATATTTTTTTATTTAGTATATTTCACATATATGACATATTTTTCATTTTTATATATATATTCTTTAATATATAATACAACAGTTTCTCCAGCTGAGCACAAATGCAAATCTCAACAACTGGTGAGTGTAGAAACACCTTTTAGTTGGATACATGTGCTGTACTGGTATATAGCTGCTTACCTTGGACACACATGATCAACAGGTATATTCTTAGCCATGTGTGGTAAAGTGGGTCTTGGAAAGAAGGCAGCATCCTGTCATACCCACAGTGTCCACTGGAGGACTCTGTTACACAGTTCATGTCGTCCTGCATGTGTTTCCTGCACAGTCCAAAGTCCAAAAGCACATCTCAGACAATTAGGCCTCCAGGCCTTTAATGATTTGTGCAACATGCAGAGGAGAGGTGGGACTCTGGAAAAGACTGTAACAGGTGGCATTCCTCCAAAAAGTTTCACTTTTGTTAGGTTAACATGCATGCTATGTTTTCTTTTATCAACATAAAGTGGCAAGAGGCCACAGAGATGTACTTTAAGAGGATGTGAAAGTAGTTTATTGCTGTCATGTTTCTTCCAATGTGGTGTTGTATTAATAACTGAGACAGTATTACATTAGTTCACTTAATGTGATATACTTCTAGTCATATATATATATATATATATATATGTTATACCTTTTTGTATATGTCTGTATATCTGTTTATTTCTGACTGTTTGCTACCACAATACCTGAATTTCTCCTGTGGGGATCAATAAGGGTTTATCAGGTCTTCTCTTTTCTCGTGTCTTGTCTTGCTTTTATCATTTTAAACTAATTAAAATCACGACTCCCCTCCAAAATACTCAAAACAAAAAGAAACTGCAACATTTAACGATTTACAGTCTGCCGTAACATGGCGAATATCAGCATTAAAGCCAACACCATCTGCTGGGGTGAACTGGTCCAAACAAACAAAACAAAAGTGGATAAAATATGAACTCCACTTATAAGGCAACAAAGAAGTCAATCCAACATTCATTTTTAATAACAAGAAACAGAGTTCTCCTTTGGGCCGCAGCTGATCATTTCAAACCCAGATCAAGTTTATTGGAACTTTATTGGCACTGTCTCTTTAATTCAGCCTTCCTCAAGAAGAGCATCCTCTCCATGTGCTGCTCCTGTCTGACTGCTTTCAAAGAGTTTATGTTGCCATGTGTTTGTCTCCTAATAAAGGCTGTAACAGTATCTTTTCATTCTTGATATTTCCTCTGCACCCCCCTCCACCACACTGCCACCCTTTCCTTTCCTTTTAGGAGCCCACCTCCTCCCTCTCCTCCTCCTCCCCTCCGTCATTACGCGCTGACCGGTCAGACCTGCCTCCCTCCCCTCCCCTCTCCTCTCCTCCCCTCCCCTCCTTCTCTCCCCCTGCTCTTTTTCTCTGGCTTTTTCCAGGCTTCATGTCATACCACGGCTAATTCCTGAAATTCCTGCCCTCCTCTCGCTTCAACCAAACGGCTTCAGGAAGGAGACGAGGTGGCAGAGAAAGCACGAAAAAAGAAAGAAAGAAAAGAAAAAATCCTCCACAGAGTCATTTAGAAGAAAAAGAATAACAAAAAAGAATAACAACACTGCTCCACCTGCCTGCCTCACAGCTGACAGCCTCTCCAGGTAAGCTCCCTCAGAGTGTTTCTTCTTCTTCTTCTTCTTCTTCTTCTTCTCAAACTCCTCAGCCCCGCTCGCCTTCTTCTGTCGGAGTGTGAACTTCCAGTCTCTGCCGTCCTCTCGCTTCACTCTCAGAGAAAACATTCCTCAAATATTTCGCATTTCTTCGCTCAAATTCCGACATTTTTTCTTCTCTCTCTCTCTCTCTCCCCCTCTTCCTCTCTCTCTCTCTCTCTTCTTTTAATTCCAGCGCTGGAGTGTGTGTGTGTGTGTATGAGTGTCTGAAGTGTGTGTAAGTGTGAGTTGACTTCCTGTGCTTCAGCCGGAACTTTTATTTTGTGCACTTTTTGAAGGGGAATAACGTCGCGGCCGGGCGGTCAAACATTAGCGTCTGTCCGGGTAAAAGTTTCACACCGGGAAACTGAAAGCGCTCAAACTGTGCGTTTATTAACTCCCTCCATTTTTTTCTTTCTTTTTTTTTAAACTCCGTGCGTTTGCTTTTCCTCCTCTGTCAACAAGTGTAAGTAGCTCTTTACAGACTCTTATTGTTGTTGCCTTGTTATATTTTCAGTCTGTGGCGTGATGTAAATGTACCTTTAAAAAAAACCGAATTAATTAAAACACCTGTTGCAATGATGCATGACGTCATAGCGCTGGAGGAAGTAACGGAGTAGCAGTAAGTAGTTAGAAGTAATAATGTATCATGCTCTGATGTTCTGAAGATACTTTGTTACAAGTAAAGTCTGTTCGACATGTACTCAATAGAAGTGTGCAATGTAGCGTATTCAGGTGCTGTTATTAAGTAGCAGCACATCACATACTCTGTTACAATTTAAAGTCATGTGTTCCAAAAAAAAGTACAGTCATTTAATCTGTTACATGAAATCTCCCTAAAAGAATCATATCAAAACACCTGTTATAATGCAATCTGGTATCAGCTGTGTTAAAAGAAGTAATAGAGTTGTACATCGAGAGAAGGATAGAGAGAAGTAGTAAGTAATTAGAGGTCAGAATGTGTAATTTTCTGAGGTAACCAGAAATACCGTGTAAAAATACTCAGTTACAAGTAAACACTTTCAAACATGTACTCATGTACTGTTTTGAGATCTTGTATCAGCATAACACGTACTCTGTTTTAATGTAAAGTCCTGCATTTTACTCAAGTAAAAATACAAAAGCTGTGGCATGATTTAAATCTCCCTTTAAAAAAAAGGAAAGAAAAGATATGAAAACACCTGTGGAAATGATGCATGATATCATCAGTGCTAGAAGAAGTAATAGAAAGTTGTAGTTTGAAGTGATAATGGACAAATCCTGCTTTTAAAAAAGTATTTAGATAAAACTACAAATTCAAAGAGTACTCATCATGCAGAATGGTCCATTTCATAATGTGGTGTATTGTTTTTATATGGTGATAATCTTTGATGTAATAATGTGTACATCACTTCAGTGCTGCATACGGTAAAGACTGAGCTCATGCAAACTACTTTATCTGTTGGGTAGTCTGTGAATCAACGTTTTCTCTCACTTAGGAATGTCACATAATCATTATTAATCAAATAAATATAATATTTACCTCTGAAATTTATCTAAGTGGAAGTATGAAGCAAGAAAAATCAAGTAAATGTATAACTAACTAACTTAACTGTACTTAAGTTTTGTAATTTAGTATATGTGCTTAGTTAGTTTTCCACCACTAAGTAAAAATAGCAAAGTAAAAATTTCAGCGAAATGTTCACACTATGCAGGTAAATCTCTCAGATATATTATCATATCAGACTATGAATGAATTATTATTTCAGCATTTTAATGAAAAGCAGCATCTGCTCAAGTTGGAACTGAGTTTTGCTTGTTTAAATGTTTTCAAAATCTGTGATAATGACTCATAACTCCAGCTATCGGATGAATCTTCTGACATGTTGTGGGGTGTGCAGAACGGTGCCTTCATAAACATGATATCATCGTTCTGTGTGCTGTATTATTTGATTATTAGTTTTATTCATTAACTAAATGAAATGGCATGAACTATAACCATAGAAATGTTTGTGTAGGTTAATCATATTCTATAAGATGACCATATTATTTGTTACTGAAATCTAAACCTGCAAAGTAACCTAATTGTCAATTAAATGTGGTGGTCTTTAAGTGGTATTTATAAACACAGCAATACAGCAGCAATAATTGGACATACTCAAGTAATCAACAACTACAGAGCTGGGTAAATTTATTTTAAAGTTACTTTCCATCCCTGAATATCATGTAGTGTTCATTTTATACTGTTTAGTTGTGCAAATGTATATAATGCTGCTCCTGCTGTTTAAATTATTATAGTAATGAATGTAATCATCTTGTGTGTCTCTGCTACTACTAATCGTGTGTGTGTGTGTGTGTGTGTGTGTCTGTGTGTGTGTCTGTGTGTGTTTATATAGAAAAGTGACACTCAATGAGTGCATTCAACTGTAAATAAACTACAACCCAAAGGCGTGTTCAGGTCTGCAGTACAAGTTTCACAGGTTTAGTTTTTTGTTGTGCAGTGACGTAAAATAAGTAATTATGATTGAGTATTTTCCACTCCACAACATTTCAGAGGGAAATATACTTTCTACTTCTATTACATTCTTTTGAGAGCTGCATTTACAAACCTATGATCATCTTATAAGGTGTGATGCTTTGTTTTAGGTGAAGCTACCAAATAGTGTAGAGAGGAGTTAAGATTAGCCCCTCGCTGAGCCAATGCATCAAAATTCTTCTTACGCTGTCATGCATCATCAGCAGTAATCAATTATTATAATATATAATAATACAACACTGACTCAGGCTAGACTGCCGAATAATGAGTACTCAGAATGTAGAGCAGAGTATTTTGAATTTGTATTACTGCTGTACTATGATAAAAGGTCTGAATACTTCTTCAACCACTGGAAAAGAGATGTGTGATAATATGTCAGAACAAGGAGGTCTGTAAATACACTTCTTGCAAGTGTCTCCAAAAGGACAGAACTGAAAATCTCACAGTTGTTAAGAAAATTGTTGAAAAACGTTTCTCCAGCCATCCCAGTGATGCACACTAAAACTTGAGCTGTTATGTGTTTTCAGCTATGATTCAGCCATTCCTAGTGAGGACTGCTTTAAAACATTTCAGTCCAGTCCTGTTTTGTAAAACATATGCTCGAGAACAAAGAAACAGAAAGTAACTTAGTGAGGCGCTGCTTGACATTATTTTCTTTATGAAATAATGTGATGATTATTTTCTTGATTAAAGAGTGAGCTGTTGTCTATGAAATGTTGAAAAAATACAAAAAATGCTTATTGCAAGTTCCAAAAGCCAACGTTTTGTGTTCACATAACACTGAACAGCGTCCACATATATTCAGTCATGAGAAACACTTTTTTTTGGCATTTCTTTACTTTACAAAAACAATTTACCTCCAATATACTTTTAGAGCTCGTGCCAGATTCAATATGATACTCAGCCTTACCAAATGTGCCTCTTCAAACAGTGAACAGCATTCAAACCTCCATGTCTTGTAATGCTGTGTGAATACTGTATGTTTGTGAGACTTTGAATTGTACACTAGATTTCAGTTGATTTTTCGCTGCACAACTGCAGAGCCGAGGCTTGCCGGGATGTGTGTGTGTGTGCGTGTGTGTGTTATGATGTCCTGCAGGGCAGCTGAGAGGAGTGTGTTTTCCAGAGGGGCAACAGGTGGAATGGAGAAGGGTGACAGTGTGACGGGGAGGGGTGTAAAAAACACACTTGTCAAAGCCTGCTCTGAAGTGTCTGACAGCCAGAGGAGTTTGGGTTTTTTCCAGGCCTTGGCCCTTTTTGTTTTCAAGGCTCTTGGTTCACTATTGTCTCAGACAGATGAATTATGTTGTAATGTGAACTCTAGGTTTATTGTTTGCACTGCAGTACCGTATGTGTGTGTGTGTGTGTGTGTGCGTGTGTGTGTGTGTATGTGTGTGTATCTGTATGTGGGGGTTGATGTGTGTTTGTGTGTGGGTGGATGTGACTGGGCCTAGAGGTGGATGTGTTTGTGTCTGTTTGTGTGGGTGAATTAGTGTAACAAGTAAGAAGGGAGGTAATTTTTTTTTTTAAAAAGTATGAAAAGATGTGTGAGCAAGCAGGGAAATTTTTGTGTTTCAACCTTGTGTCCGAGTCAGTGTTTATGTGTGTGTCGAGTTGCCCTGAGACAGGTCCTCTCCACCGCGGAGGAGTTTTTCTTTTTTTTTTTTTTTTTTTGCTGTGCTCATCCTACATAGCGATCATTCCTCCTCCGCTCTCACGAGAGAAACGAATAATGCCTCAGATATGAGCCTTGTAGAACAAAGACTTTCTGCACCCCCCTCCCCTCCCCTCCTTTTCTACCGACAGCGCTCTGCACCCACAGCCCTGTGCAGTGTGTGTGACTGTGTTGTCCATTGATTCCTGCCTGTCTGATGAATCTGTCTGTTAGATTATCTGGGACTGATGTGATAGACCCACTGTCCTCTCTGGATGCCATTAGATAAGGAGTTGTGAAAGCTGAGATTTGTGTAATGGGGAACAAATTTCATCTTGTATATTTTTATAAATCTGTATTTTTGCTTTTTACTTGTAAGCACCTATGTACACATCCATCAGAAATGTAATTATGTTAGCACTCAATCAATGTTATATTTCTGGCCACCTGTTGAATGTGCAAATGTAATTTTATAGACCAGTTTTTATTGTCCATTAAATAATAGGCAGATTAAGCAATAATGAAAATAATTGTCAGTTACCTCGATGTAGTCATAGTGTAATATTTTTGTACATGAATCTCTAATCTGTAATGCAGAATGCACTGTGTTGTATATGTGCATGCGTGCGTGTGTGTTCATATACTGTGTGTGCAGAGCTTGGAGACCCCCACCAGTGCAACTCAGTGGGACTCGGTGCCAGAGAACATGTGCACTCTGCAATAGCACAGCAAAACAAACCTGTGTGTCTCCGTCGGCTCTCACTGCCGCTTTCCACTGCATAGCCTGATCCCATACCGCTGCCTTATTTTCAGACTGAATTTCCTGCCTTTACATTCCCGGCCTGATTAGTGGAGATTGTTGAGCACTTGAGCATGCACACACGCTGCACATACACACTTCAATACAACGACCAAACACATAGACAAATGCACGTTCAGACAGACATATATACATATAGTCCAGAGTAGGAGCAGCTATTAGGCACCACAGACAAACACAAAACCTACACACGTTATTGAGCTTTTCGTCACCCTTTCATGTTTATATTTTCCTTAAGCATTGAACTGCACTGCCATCGAATGGTCAGATTTAGTCATTTTAAGATGGTGATCTTTTTCTACAGCAATACTAGCTCTTTGAGGATTTACTCAACTAAACATTAAACTCACAATTCCCACAGTAACAATGCTAACATGCTGATGTTCATCATGTTCACCAGTTTATCTGATGATGGGCTCTAAACACAAAATAAGGTTGATGGGAAGGTTATTAGTTTTGCAGGTTTTTCTCAGTCGGATTCTGACCTGATGATGGTGCTACTTAAAAAGTGTGTTACTGCAGTTTTCATCCTGAGAGGGGCATAATGTGTGTACCAGATATCATTGAAATTGAGACATTGTGCTCAAAACTTCAGATGCTAATCTGCTGGTGGCACTAAAGGAAAAGTCAGATGTTCAGCAGACTGAGTTGGATTCATCCTCTGGGCTGCACAAATGTCTGTTCAAAATGTCATGAAAAGCCATCGAATATGTGTTGACATAGTTTTAGTCTGGACTAATGTGGTGGGCCAAATGAGCCTTGCAGTTAACTGAAAAATGCCAAATCATATCAAATACACTCTCGCAGAGTAATGAGTTCAGGCTCCTGCGCCCCACGTAGCCAAGCCACCCACTTACCTGGCTGACACAGGGCCATACAGGGCAAAGGTGAACAGGCACTCCGCTACCTGCAGCCATCTTGTAGTCTTTTCCTCTTTGTGTGTGAGGAAGAGAGGGTTGTATTATATTCTTTGACTGCAGCAGTGCATGTGTGCTGTGTCTTTCATATGAACCTGCTTGAATGGTGTGTTTGTGTGTGTGTCTGTTAAACCATGTGTGGCTTATGTGTGATGGATATTTCCATGGGCCCCTCTTTGTTCATGTTTTTTTTCTCTTAATTTGATGCCATGAGTGTGTTTGTCTCAGTTGTGTGTGTGTGTGTGGAGGGGAGGGCAGGGGAGGGTTTGAGGGTTGCGTGGCCCCCTGACCACAGCACCAGCTGGGAGATTATCCCGTTGAGCGGATCCAGGGAAGAGGGGCCTCGCTGGGGGTGGATGAGGGACCGTATTGGACGGGTGAGGGCAGGGAGAGAGGGTTGATGGGGGAGTAGGTGGAGGGGGGTTGCTTTAAGGCATGGCTTAGGTTAATTAACCTCCTGGACACTTTGAGGCTCCCAACAGCACTCTAATGGTTTATAGCCTCCACAAATGACCTGCAGCAGTCCTGAGCCAGAGCTGCAATTAGTGTAAAAGTCAGTTACAAAATAATGGAAATGTGAAGTTTTAGTTATTTTTGATCATCTATATTAAAAAGTTCTGTTTTGTTGTGATTTTAATGAAGCCATTGGCTCACTGGCGAGTAGTCGGTCGGCTCGTGATCAAGATTAGGACTTACTGGATTGTGCACCAAGGTTTTTCACCTAATTTAGTTTTTTTATGTGTTTGATTGAATCTAGGGAAGTTGTATTTAGATTATCGTAGCTCTGCTTTCATTAAATGTAAGAATCTATGGTAAGGCTCAATATTGTCCCATAATGATAAATGTCATTTGCTTTACTTCTCTAATTGGATTTTTCATGTTTTCTAATGATTTTGTTGTGTTTTTTTAAATGTAAGATGTCTGTGTTTTGCAACAGAACTAATAAACCTTTACAATAACATTACAGAAGGCATAATGGCACTCTTTGTTTCTGATAAACGTCACTTGAGCAGGAGTTTTGTTGGGCTGAATATTTTTTTTAACATAAGCTGTAAAAGCAGTGAGTTATTAAAACCTTCACAGCCTCTCAAGAGACGACCTGTTAACTAGTTGATTATGAACAATGTCACACTCACTTCAGTGTCTAATAGTGTCAGTCCAGATTTTCTTTTGGGGTCTCACAGTTCAGTTCAGTAGTTAAACAGTTTTTTACAAATATATTGTGGCCCAATTAATGTAGAAAAAATCTGGCTCTGCAACTAAGATCTTTTTTCATTATTGATTAATCTCTCAATTTATTTTTCAATTAATTAGTAAGTCGTATACGGAAGCGCAGAGCTGCCAACCCCTAAAATATTTTAGGCTCATTATCATGTAATTACATGATATGTATCATGTTA
>JBAJHX010000081.1:7087393-7103311 GCA_037176925.1 Amniataba percoides | reverse complement strand
AACATGATACATATCATGTAATTACATGATTATGAGCCTAAAATATTTTAGGGGTTGGCAGCTCTGCGCTTCCGTAGTCGTATACTCTATGAAATGTCAGAGAAATAAATGTGCTGTTTTTGCCACTAGTCCACTAGTAAGAACTTCTCTAACTAATGAAGACATTTTTAAAATAGCACAGATTCTCAGAGACCTTACATCTTCAAATTTCTTGTTTTGCTCCACAAATGGTGTGAAACCCAAAGACCTTTGATTTCCAATTGTGTAAAACATAAAAGCAACAAACCGTCACATTTCAGAAAAGTTGCACCAGCAAATATTCTCTTAATAAAGGGGCAACAAATGTATTTATTCATTAATTATATATCTTGTTTATGGGTTGCCACTGATTTAGCAACGTAAAATAAGTCTTGATTCAAGTGTGACATTTAAATTTACCAAAGTCTGCATGAGCATGGATGCATATCAGTGTTAATCATTCTCAAAATATATCTGAAATAATTTTTTGTCCTGTGAAGACTACATTTCTGGCAAATTAAATACTAATAAAAGGTAGTGGTGGCTTCAATTGAAAAATATGAATGTTTTAATTTGTTTAGGCTTAATACAATACCACTGACTTTAAAAACCCATATCAATCGTACATACCAATCATATCTGTGAAGAATGTGGTGAAAGCTTTGAGTTTATTCAGTCTGCCCTCCAAGTCTTTCTGACTCTCCATTAGCGTGTTGGTGTTTTGTTTGTGTGGGCAAGAGTTTATTTTATCACAGAGTGCTTCTGCGTCTACATCTGTTTATATATGTGTGTGTGTGTGTGTGTGTTTATAGCTGTCTGTGTGCGTGTGTGAGAGAGAGAAAGAGATGGGGAGAATGGCTGGCTGACTGGCCGGACGTTTTACAGGAAGCATGGTGGAACATCAGGGTGCTCAGAGGAAGAGTAAGGGGTGGGGGGGACCGGACTGGCTGGAGAGTCTTACTCACCCCCCTACAACACACCGACTCACTCTCCAGATCACTACGAACCCTTTTCCCAGCCTTACAATTGAGACCCCTGTACCGCCTCCACACGTAACACACACGCTCATGTTTGGGATTATATCTGACGTAATGGTCGCCGCTTTTCTTTTTGTCACCCTACATGGACATGGAGGTCTCACTTTGACCAACACAAAGCTCTGTTTGTGTTGACTCATGAGTTCTTCACCGTGTCCTACTGTCTGTGCCCGTTTCCATTCCCCCCCCCCATGTCCGCTGAGGGGAAGAGGTGGAGCCGACGTTTGCCTCGTGCTCCACCCAGATGTATAAGCACAGTGCGCACATCCTAAACAAACTGCTGTGTAGAGAAAACAGGATATGAATCCATTGATAGACGCTTTACAAGTCAAACAGCCCCGCGCTGTCACTCCTCCTTGGATCTCGCGCCATTTTTCTCCCCCTCTCTGTCATAAAGAGCCAGTGGAATGTCAAGTTAATCCTTTTAATCAGATGGGTATTGTAATACTTCCCCACCCAAAACAGTGCACAAACACATTGATTAGAACCTCTGCTGAGATTCTCCACATTTAATAAAACAGTCAACTGTGGTGCTGATGATGAAACGGGCAGCCTAAAAAGCCTGCTGGCCTTAATATCCTGGTATGATCCTCCCTGGCATGTGTGTCTAAGTGTGTCTCAAGACGGTGATCCCACTTTAATGCGTCTCCTCATTTGTTGACTTAAGGCCCCTCCTGCACCCCCCTCCTTCCCCCTGCTGTTGTCTCAACACTAGGTGCCACTTTATTTGTTTTCACTAACCTGATTAATGATCTGAGGGGCTTTTTCCAAGTCGGGATTAGCAGCTGTGGGGTTGATATGATCGTGAGCTGTAGTCCACCGCGCGCTTCTTATGGCTGCCCGCTCACTGGCCTGGTCACCTCGTCTCAGAGGCATTTATTTTTATGAACTTTAAGGATGTAACCAGATTTTGCAGGCCTTTATGTTTTTATTTTTTATAGTGACCGATTACATGGTTGGCAAATCTGGAGCCCTTGAGTTTATGAGATCCTGTTAAATTGAGAAACTCAAAGTATAGTCACACGCTTGAGAGCCTGAAAAGCTGTTTTCTGCATTCCTAATATTTTTATGAAAGAATCAAATGATTCTGTGAAATTTTGAATAAAAAGCGTCCTAGAAAATTAATCAGTGGCCACTTTAATAAGAAATTAATTGAAAATGTGATTTATTTGTGCATCATTTTCTGCTTTTCTCCTCCACATTTTATGGCTGGAACAATTAATTGATTAGTCAAAAAATGTTGTCACAGCCCAGTCGTTAACTTTTGAATGTGTTTTTTTTCTGTCTTCTTTATCTAGTAAATTGAAAGTGTTCTTTTTAGTTTTCTTGCTTTGATAATTTTTAAAACCACATAAAGTAAAGCTGATTTTGACAAATATGTGTTCTGTGAAATCTCAAAATGTCAGAATATATCAACCAATTTTATAGTATACTACTTACTTAACTATATATTACATGGTACATTTAAAGGCATACTCAATATTGAAACAATAAAAGTCCTTGCAGTCTGAACACTGTTTACTTCACAGTCTGTAAAATCCTTGTAAAACATTCCCTGGATAAATCTGGATTTAAGAAATTTCCTCTTTGCTCAGCACCATGTCAATTTTATGCTTTTCTTGCTTTCCCAGGACTCCTCTTCCACATCCAGACAATCATCATCATCATCATCACATCTGTGGATTTCATACAGGCAGACTCACTCTGTGCTGCCTCCTCCTTTTTTTCCTACCATCATCTCCCCCAGCCTGCACCATCCATCTCCAGCTCTGTGGTCCCCTTTCCGTCGTCCCACCACGTCTGCGGAGTGGGTGCCGGCTCCCTCCCCCAGGGGTGGGAGCGAGGAGCTGGGGGACGCACTCGACAAACCCCTGGAGAATGATGCGGAGGGCGTGTGGAGCCCGGACATCGAGCAGAGCTTCCAGGAGGCCCTGGCCATCTACCCACCCTGTGGCCGCAGGAAGATCATCCTCTCTGACGAGGGCAAGATGTACGGTACGCCCACCTTTATCCTCATACTGCCCAAGTTCCTTTTCCTTCTTGAAGTTGTTAATAAGCACATTACCTGAAGCTAATCTCACACGCAGGTTAGGGTGGAGATAATGCTCTTTATAAAGTCAAGTCAAAGTCTCTATTTTTCAGAATTGTCTATGAAGCTTGTTTCTGATAAGGTATAGCACCAATCTCAATTAAAAGTTGATGATAATATGTATTGAGAGAAATCTCTTAAAATAAAATAATTAGAAAAAGAGTGTAGTCAATACCTCTGCACATATGAACACTAGATCTGCAATGCAAACATCTGCACCACAGACAAAATATTGGCTCGTACATGCTCTTCACTATAAATTTCATATGGTCAGACAAAGTGTTTCACATACTCACTCCCACACACACACACCTGTTCATCACCACTTTTCTGGTCATGTTTCACATCACTCCTGCTTCCTGCACAGCTGTTAGCTTCACTTGGTCCCATAGTGTACAGTATGATTGCATGATGTGTCAGAAACAGGCCCACACACTCATTCTTGTTCATATCCATGCACTGTCTCTCTTTCACAAAAGCTTCAGTTAATTTATCTTCAGGAAAACATATCCCCCAATTAATAAGTAACAATAACAATGACAAAACAATTAATTACCACAGTGTGAATTATTTGTGTCAGGCCTTTGTCTCATCTTATTTCTGGCAGTGATAGTGGAGAGCACTTTACAGTATTGCTGCTACCAGTTTTAGCTCCAAATCACTCACCCTAAAACAGGTTCAGAGGAACAAGCATGATTTTCACTTCCCACCCAGAGAGCACTGCTTGTGATTAAATGCAGTGGATGCTAACTCTATCTGTTGTCACCTCAAGTAATCTGTCCAGATATCACATTGTTCATTATACTTTGATTCCCTCTTGGGGTGTGTTATTTTTAAACTAATGATTTGAGGTTTTGGGGGGGCACAATAACTTTACTGCAGGTCTTTCCTCAGTGAATCTTTGGGTAAAGTCAACAGGTGTTTGGAAGGTGAGGTGACATTCCTCTGCGAAATCTTGCTGAAAGATATTTGGTAACAGATGGCGTGGCCATAGTGTGTCCTCCTGTTTGATAGTAGATCAGGTCGGTGGAAAACGGGCGGACGGAGGTAGCGGCGCTGTCAGACAGCCTCTGTCATCGCCTTGTTTTGTCACTGCGCCAGACAGCTCCTTTAACTGTTAGCTTTGCCTAGCCAAGCTTAGCCACCTATTGAGGTCATGGCCATCCTCTGATCAACACTTAAACCCTTATAAAGCCTGTAATAATAGTTGGAGGGGGGGCAGAGGAGTGCTCACTCTGTGTCACGGGGTTGGGCTGAGGTGTAGATGGGCAAAGGTGGTGATGGTGGGGTTTTTGGCAAGCAAGCACTGAGGTGTCCCTTCCTCCCTCTGGGGGTCAGGGGCAGGTGATGCGCGCCAGGGAGCGCTTTGGCCCGCCAGGAATGGCATGTGCGCTCGGGAGCCCGGGGGTTCAAGGCAGCTCGGCTGTAACCCTAAACCAGAATAGACGTTTACCCTTTGAGCGCCTGGAGGGGAGGAGGACGGGTGGACAAATAAACACCAAGGTGGGCAGTGGTGTCTTGCATGGCCTCAGGCCCCAGCAGAACTCTCTCACACCTGTTCCCAGTGTGTGTGTGTGAGTGTGTGTATGTGTGTGTGTGTGTGTTTTAGAGTGAGAAAGGTAGAGGTTGTGTATTGATGCTTACCTCCTCTGCTCCCTGCTATTTCTGTGATTTACCTCTCATATTTTACCGCTCATATCTTTTTGTCAGTGACTCCCTGTTTCTCTTTGTCCTTTATGCAAAAACCCCTCTCCCTTCTGTCAGTTTATCAGTTGGTCCGTCTGCCTTTCAGCTCACCTCCAGCTGCTCTCTGAATTCAACCTGACAGCCTTGCGGCGAATCCAGATTTATGACTTGAGAAATGAGGCAAGGCTTATCCTGTACGTGGCCCGCTGTGCCCCTATTGCCCCTAAACTGCCCGACCAGCCCTTCCCATACAGCCCCTGCACCTCCCCTGCCTTCCCCTTTTATCGCCATCCCTGGGGTCACAAGTGGCCAACAACTCAAGTCATTCAAGCAACCACAATCAATGCAAAGCCACTTTGAAGGTCTTTAGTGTTGTTAATGTTGTTAAAGCGCTGATGGGTGGTCTTAAATCAGGTAGCCAAATCAAATATCAGCTGAGAATATCTTTAATGGCATACATGAAATGGTGAAGCAATGACTTGATAGTTTTAGAAATGTTATTTAGTCATCTTGCATGGACACTAAATATGGATACAGAGACAAAACAAACCAGCAGAATCACAGTCTGTTGGCTGAGAGTGACATACTCTGAATTTTAGGTTGAATTCCCCTCTGAGGACTGAATGCCATTCTTTGCTAAACAATATGATATTGAGTCTTCGAGCACTGAAACAGAGGGAATGTGTGCTTCAATCCTAAACTGAATGGAATGTTTTCACCCCATATTCTGCGTACATTCGCCGCATTTTTTTCCCATAATGCTGTGCATAGCACTGACCCTCGCGCCCATTAGTCAACAGACCTATTAGCTCGCTTATTAGGGACGGTGTCACGGATATTGTGGTGGTTATGTGCTCCAGTCGTAATTCGACATGCATCTGCCAAGGAAAACATTTCCTGCCTTGTGTGGCTCTCAGCAAGAGACGTGCCCTGTGGTCTGACCGAAGGCCTCATGCTGCAATAATGGAAAAACAGTCCCAAACTTGTAGTGCAGTGGAAACCAATGTGCTGACAGCTCTCACTAGAAGAATGCGGCACTGGAAATGTGATTATCTTCCCTCTTTGTTTACTGCCACATAACTGCCACATTAATTTATGTGCCAATTTTGCAATTGTAATTGTTTTATTTTATGATATCTTTTTGACTAGTCTCAGCACTGAATCTTGCATCACATCATGTCTTATGCAGCTGTTACATTTCGTCACATTTGATTTCCTGACATCTGTGAGAGGAGCACTTTTCTCACATTTTAATGGGTCCTGCTCCTTGTGGAAAAAAAAAGAAAGTTGGTCATGTTCATGTCGTGGAAAATGTCAACAGAGTGTCCCTCAGTAGTGGCATATTTTTCTGTCAGTGCAGAACAAAGAATACCCACACAATGAATCATGCTCCCACTAAGCTCCGCTTGTGCAACACGTCAACCCACTGCGGGTTTTTGGCAGGCGATGCAAATATGTTTTCATCTCAAGTCAGTCTCATTAAGGCTGTAATGTAAAGGTCAGCGGAAAGCAACACTAAGTCCTCACCAAGGTGCAAACTTTGGCAGTAAAGCGAGAGATTCATCAGTGACCTTGACCTGTTGACCTTTTGAAGAGGCTTCTGCCTCCTGTGTTTTCAAGTGGTTTCCCTTTGTAACCACGCATCAGCTGTCTAATCTGAGAGGCGTATTGCGTTTAGCTAATAAAATCAATAGGAAGAGAAAGTGGGGAGAGATGTTTCTCCTATTGATATACATGTATTCTACTTTGGCTTGCTTCAGTTCCTCCTCAGTGAGAAACATCCAAATCTCGGCTCTTATCGCTGCACTCGCATATTCTTGCCATGTGAATTATTTAATACACATTTCTCTCAAAGTCACATATTTGGCATTTTTGAAAATCTTTGGGATCTCCACAAATACCAGAGGTGTAAACCTTTGGCTGTCTATGCCTGTGGCACTGAGTGTCAACAACTATGAAGTGCTTTCAGCATGCATTTATTATGTAGCCATGTAATCTACTTTACTTTATTATTTGATCAGATAGTTTGAGATTTAAAACAAAATTTACCCAGTTTCATTATATTCAGGCAAATTTCTTGATTTTAATATTCATATTCTGTTCTTTGTCTGGATCCCCATTACATTGCCAGCAGTCATCTGTCTGGAATTCAAGATGAAAAAAAAAAAACAAGATTTGAATTTTTCAAGTTTTTCTCTTCATAACCCTCAAGGTCATTTAAGTGTTTTTGAAGTAATAGAAAACAAAGCAACCACAAAGGTACATTCACAAGAGCACACTTTCTCAAATTCTTCTTGAATATTTAGCATAAGCAGCGCTTTCAATGTTTGATTGGTTTATGTTACAGTAGTGGGGGACACCCGGGCCTCCACCGTGTGCCGTGTTTAGGGGGAGTATTTCTGGGTTGGAGGAAGATGAACATGAACCGCGTACCGTTTAGTCCCACTGCTGACCTCCAGGCTCTCATGGGATTTGATGCTCTCTGGAGGGTTTTCGAGGAAACCCCCCTGCTGGTGATGAGCTTGTGGAATCTCAACACAGCGCCCTCCATCTCAGTCACTCTCTTTCTGTCTGTACTTCTTTTTTCTTTACCTCAGCGTGTAACCAGTAGGACATAGAGAGCATTGACGGCCATGTAACAGAGCTATCGCTGGCACTTACTCCGGGCATCTCAGCTCGACAAGGTGGACGGTGGAAGATCTGAACAGGCCGGACATCTGTTGATGTGCCTATGTGATTAACTTACATCTTGCCTCGCGCAAACTACCTCTGCATAAATCTCTGTAATAGCAAAGACACTAGTGTCATGTTGTGTTAATATAACATGACATGTTAAATTTACTCCTCCGTTAGAAATACTATACTCTGTCAGAATACGAGTGCAAACTCGGACAGCGGTGCATCTGGTTTAGCATGTTAACGATCACAGGACTCTCACGAGAAGCTCAGGTTTTTGATTGATTTGATATCCTGCAATTATATCCTATTTGTTTCTGAGAAAAAAATGTTTGTGCTGATTGGGGAAAATGCTATTTTACTTTAACTGTGTTGGCTTTAAAAGGAATTTCTATAAAGTAACTTATCCAAAATATTTATAATTTCTTTAGTATTAATGACTTTAGGTTGCATTATCCAGTGAGTTCATTCAAATTAACTAATTGGATGTGTAACAACTTTGCACTGTGTCTCTTATCTACTGTATGATTAATATCAGATTCAACTTTCAAGAAATCAGGGCTGTTCCATTGCTGGATTTATACTTGACTCTTTGCTGGTATGGAGGCTTGATAGAGGTCTTTTCAGAGCTCAGCATGCTGCACACAGGCTCTATCGGAGGGAAATGACACCCGGCCAAGACATTCCTGCAGCCTAAATGTGACCTTTGTTTTCCCGAGCAGACACAGTAGGGCATATTTGCTGTTGAGGGGAAACGTATGGCTGGCAGATGTGTCTTGAGAGACGATGGCAGTCTGCATACAGCTAGACATATAGGCATAGATTGTCCATATGCACACACATGCCAAAGTTATAATTTGTTTGAGGATCAACAGGCGGTAGATTAAATTACATAATTATTGTACATATCTGTATAACAACAAACATTGCTATATTATTCAATGTGTTGAACTGAATGATAGTTATAGTTTTAACATCATTTAATACTAAACTTTAGAAAAATGTGAAATAAGATCATAAACTAATCCATAGGAAGAGTTTATGTACATGGAAGGTTGTTGTTGCACACAAACGGATATGACTTGGATCTGTGGGGTGATGTTAGAACAGCAGATGCAGGACCTGGTGCGGATCAGTCAGTATATAGGAATGTCAGGAATGCACTGGGCTGGGATGGAGACACTGAAAAGAAGAGAGAGAGAGAAAGAGAGAGAGAGAGAGATCAGGCCAGGCCAGTGATGACCGCAGCCCAGTTGGGGAAGGGCAGATTTACGACCTGCCAGGCCCAGGGGTTGACTTTGGACAAGACACTATCGGCCGCCTTCGCTAACCCTTCCACCCCTTCCTGACCTCTACCAACAGGCCTGAGGAGGAGGAGGAAAAGAGGGAAAACAAGGCTTTAGTATGTTCATGATTAAATTAATGGTATTGTATTTTTACTGAGAAATATCACATTCTTTATTATAGAAATTAAAAGTCCATTTTATATGCAACAGAGTTAATTTCAGTTTGTCAGCCAAACATGCTTCAGTTATTCTTCCCATCATGAATTAGTAATTAGTAACTGCAAACTGACAATCGTCTGCTAAATTCAAAGTTTTGTCTCTCCTCAACATTCAGTTCCTAAGAAGACGTCTGCAGGTGTCTACCATACAACTTCAATGTGATTGACATAAAATCAAACTTATGGGAACCTTATTTAAAAAAAGCATACTTGAACAAACGTGATAAGAACAACAATGACAGAAATCACCTTTGGGAAAAAGTATCTGGATCTTTTAATTTGGCCCCTAACACAAAAAGCAAACAGCCAGCCACCAGGGGATAATCAAAATGCTTTAGCGTCACTTTTTGGGAGCTGTCATGTTGTGCATCTTCATATATGGTCTATTGGCTGACCCTGCTTTACCGTATCAGGTTCTCGTAACACTGTCATGGTTCAGGCTTACGCAGATTGCCAAATGAAATCATTATTAAAATAACTGACTCAGGAGAATTTGGGAAAATGAAGGTTATTCAGTGTTCCACTATCCTTTTATTTTACCACTTGCCAATGGTCAGCAAAAACTGCACAAACTTGCATTCAAGCAGCTTTAATATTGTTGAATATGTAAAGATTTAAGGTAGAAATGAAGAACAAAGGTTTTTGGGACACATATGCTTGAGTCCGATCAAAGACATTTATTTTTTGCTCATAGTGTGGAAACTATAAATATTACAGAATCTGAAGGAGAAGTTGGAAACATAAGTGATATCCTCCAGCAACAGAAATATTCCCCATAAAGTTGCAAATTATAATGTTTTCTGAATTTCACTGCCCAGCAGTATCCCCTGACCTCTGGAATACTCTGACTTTGCTGCCGCTGCAGTCAGTTTCTTTTCATGCCCTTTCATTTTTCCAGAATCAAATTTCCCTCAGACAAGTCCGTGACTGCGGGCAGTGTGATAAACAACATCAAACTGTAGACCAGTGGGTGATGGTATAATGTTCCTACTGACTTTCCTGCAGCCTTGGCTGGCACACGTTTTCTGTCTGTGCTACTCCCGTTGGATATCATGATCTCATCGCTGTGTGACTGAGTCCCCTCTCTGATCTCATGGGTGTGTTGGAGGGTATTTTTGCTGGGGCCCTTCCCCAACCACTTGCACTAGGAGTGGCAGGGCATCTGTTACTAGAACATGAAGTAAAGCTTCTTTGACAGTCCATTAATGAAGCAGTTTAATGCTTGTGGTAGGTATGTGGGTAATTTTACATGGGAATACCATTATATTGAAACAGTTTTCCCTTTGCTCTTCTGGTGGCGAAATACCTTTTTAACCATTGTTCTTGGGAAGGAAAAACGTTTTATCCCAATGTAGAAAACACACATGTATGGTAATGTTTAAAGAGAAGAACTTCACAGCTCTAATTTAAGTATCGTTCAGGTTGATCAAGTAAAAAAACAAGTCGGGTCCTAGGAATGAGGTTACAAATCCATAACGGATGTTTCAGAAGTGTCTGGCCATGAAAAGTGAAAAGATGGCCTGTTTTTCTGAATTCATGAACAGTTTTTATTCATCTGTGGAGACATGCTCATGCATCTGTGTCTACTGCTTTCAAAATCCTTATTAGATTGGATACACAGTGTACATCTTACTGTACACGGAGTGAAGTTTCCAGACGAGAAATTGCTGGGAACTGAAAGAACTTCCTGCTGTAATGTGAGTGTCTATACATGTTCATTTGAGGTCAAGTGCTGTGAGGAGTTTTACAAAGCTCTCTGTTCGCCTTTTCAAGACTTTGATTGCGAGGAAATGTGGAGCACTTTCTTAATCCCTGGGGAATTAAAGAAATGTGCATTTAGGGGCTCAAACAATCGGCCGGCGAGTGCACCTCCTGATAAACACTAAACGGTTGAGGAGTTACAGCCCTGAAAGGAAAATAAGATTGAGAAAGAATGAATGCTGTGAGTTGGGTGAAGACTGTCTGCCTTAGTGTGTGTGTGTGTTACTTTATGTCTGTGTGCGACTGTGTATAAACTGGAGTAGAAAGCATTTGAGAGAGGGGTTTAGTGCACAAAAGCCTCACACAAGGGCAGGTGTGTGTGTGTGTTTGCTATGTGTTTGCTATGGGCCTGGAAATTTACAAGGACTCAGATCGATCACTTTTTCCTCTTATACTCTCAAATAATCCATAGCACTCTGCCAAATTTCACTAGTAAGCTTTAAAAATGATCACATTGTACAGCAAAGTTCATATTTACATATTAAATGTTAAAATTAAGTTTTGATTTCAGTTTCCTTTAATTAACAAGGACTGTGTAGATTTTACTTGAGAGCCCGTAGACTAGTTTGACCTGTTCAGTGAGACTATCCTCTCAAGGAGAATAATCACATCAGTTGTTTCACCAGGTGCCTCAATGCGACATTTTTACATTCAAGAGACAAAGCCCTCTTGGAACTGTAGTAATTATGACGGGGGCAAAGGAGGAAGTCTTCACAAAGAGGAGGTTTAACAGGGGAGACTGCTGTTTGTTTCAAACTGACAGTCAACATTGGTCTTTTTTTGAGCGAGTCTATGAACGTTCCCTCATTATGACCATTTCTTTGTAATGGTCACTATACTCATGGTCAAAGGTCCCCGAACCATAGCAAAGTAGTCAGTGTAACCCAATCTATGATCTTACCCTAAACTTAACCAAAGCTTAGTAACAACATTGTCACATGATAAAACCGATACTATTGTTGAGCTGTTTGTAACGGACAAACACAAACATGGTCAGCCTCTCAGTAAGGTGTTCAGATCATAAAATGTGCTGCTCTAAAGGCCATGAACAAACAGTGCATTTTTGTAATTTCATTTGGAGGTCTTGTTTGTCCAGCTGATTCCACACAGTGGTACTATAGCACTGTGGGCTGCTCTTGAATGGATTTTAGATGCCCAGATTTTGAGTGTTTCCAAAGCCTGTCCTGCTAGTCACATGAACCTAAACAGTTCAGTTCAGTGACGGGCCAATGTTAGTTATTCACAGCTATTTAGCAGTAGTTTTCCTCACTATTTCCGCAAATGTTTGACGTAAACGTCCATCACAGTTTCCTTCACTGTAGTTCAGTTCAGTAGATTTTGCTTCCTCTCACTCAGAATAAATTTATTTAGACAAACTGACTAAACTGTTGGCTTGTTTCCAACCCATCTGATTGTCTGGCTGCGTGTATTTTTGCCCTGTCTGACTTCATGTAATGCAGTTGGTGTGCTTTCAAGATCTCCACAATTACTGTGGTGAGTACAATGGAAATGATGGCCCAAAACAAGATCCCTTAAATGATAAAGAACATTTAAAATGCCCTTTCTTAAATTCAGCCTTTAGTATGGATCAAGATTTCTCAGTATTTAGGATTTGAAAGTCATCCAAAAATCATACAGCTTAGCCTTACAGCAAACACCTGCTCTCTATTTGGGGAATCCTTCTCTGGTTTTCTTCAAGCCTTAAAGAGGCTGTACCCTGCGCTTTATGGAGGCAGAACTCTGGCTGATAATTTGCCAGTTTTTATGAGCAGCAGAGGAAATCTAAATAGTTTCTGTGAAGACTTAGCAACCAAACACCAATGCTTTCAAAAAACATTAAGTTGAAACTCATGTCTGAGCAAAGTGTGAGGTCTGGGACAGCCGGCTCACATGAACTCCAGGTTCAAAATCTGATCACTTTTATTGGCTGACGAAATTTCTGAAATGAGCCCGGCCAAGCTTCGGGTTTCCTCTTGTCACCATTTGGGGTCACTCGATTGGCCGGTTTGTGGAGCGTTGTGAGGTCTGACCCAAGCATCACTATGTAAGGGAAAGTCTGACGGGTTTGTACCAGGTTGTGTGTCGTGACTGATCTGTGTGTTAATTCACATGGAGATGTGGTGCTAAGGGAAAAATGACAGTGTTTAAGAGGTGGTGCAAAGTCTAGCAAACTCGTGTATGTGTGTGTGGTGGGGGGTTGTCGGGGGATGAGATATCTCCTTTGAGTGAAGTTCTGTGTTTGTCTGTATCCTGCCTCTTATTAATACTTTTTTTTGCAAAACTGCTGCTTTCTGTGTAATTTGTATAAATTATTGTTTTTGAGTAATGTAATTAAGTATATATTTCTATTTCTAGATTTTCCCAGACACGTTACTTGTTTGAATTGTTTCTTTTGTCCAACCAGTGCCCTAAAATTTGAAGATATTCAGTTAATAATTGTGTAAAACCAAAATAAGCTGCAAATACTCACATTTAAGAAACTGCTACCAGCAGATGTTTAGCATTTTTGCTCAATAAATGACTTCAGTGATTGTTATGTTATTTAATACCTTCTAACTTAAATACAGTCCAACTTACATTGCATGAACTCACACTGAAATAATATGGAGCCCATAAGCCATACAGTTTCTTATCAAAGCAGCATTTACGTTGAAAAGTTGCTCCTGAATTACACTTAAAAAACTTTGCATGTAATTGTGCATACAGCCCGTCTATTTGAGTGGTTTTTTTTACAATTTTAGCCGTTAAAGTCGAAGTTTAGTTTTGGAGAAGAGGATGAAAGAAGCCACATGACCGTTGCCCTCGACTGTAACCGGAGATGGATGGAGAGGGGGATGGAGAACAAGCCCAAGATTTACTGCGGGCGTAAAGGCATATTCCATAAACATTGACACACACACCAGCTGCCTGGCTGCCTCACCAGACTGGGCCCCCTTTGGTCACTGGCCTGTGCCGTGTCTGTCCTGAGTCCGGTCCGGGGATCGCATGGCTGCAGCCTCCACCTGCTCTGCCAATGTGACCTGTCTGTCAGCAGTGGCAGTGCACAGACACACACTCGATGTAGAGATATGAGCTCACGTACACTCAGGGGGTCAGGCTGAGACTGATGCAAGCTCTCGCACAGACAGACATATACACTTAGTGATATACTTACACTTGCAGTTTTCAGCGTTGACACACTTGACAGCCTTGACTCTTGCTTCAGGCGCGTGTGTTTGCACACTCATCTATATCTGTGTACATTCAAACTCTCCCAAATATGCATACACACAGACATGAACACAAGCACATTTTTAAGTAGTTGATTTAGCGCATTATATGCTGACTTGGGTGACTGCGATGGACAAGTATTTGTATAAATATGTGCATAGAAATATAGAGTGCATATACATTTCCTCATTCCTCCCTTCATACTTTCTGGTTTGGCCAGGCATGCAGAGCAGGCGATGACGGGTTAATAGTAGGCTTCAGTAAACATTTTAATTCATCCACTGCTAGAACAAGCTCCTCCATTAGACCCTCACTTTCAGTGTGGGCACGATCAAGATTTTGTCAGAGTATCATAAAAACACAAGAAGAACAATCACCTGACAATAAAAAAAAACTCTACAAGTTTATCATGTGATAAGAAAAATGCAATTAAATATTAAACATGCATTTGAAATGACATTGCATTGTGCTAGAAGAAAGTTGAAATGTAGCTGAAAGCTCGAGAAGTTTTCCAGTAAACTGATCTTGTGCTATTTGTTGTAAAATTAACATAATGTTTCCTGGTCCCTTACAGGACGAAATGAATTGATTGCACGGTACATCAAACTTCGAACAGGGAAGACGCGGACCAGGAAGCAGGTAAGTTCTCAGCAAATGCCATTTGAAGCAGCTCCTATTTTTGGGCCCCTGTGGAAAGTCTTCTCCTGCTGAGTGATGCCCCAACACCCCCCAACTTCTCACTTTCTTGTATGTGGAGGGCTACAGATGACGATTGATTTAGGGCCAGGGACCAATGCACAGATGCTATAGGATCATGTGTCGGTGTTGTTTCTTCACCACCTCATGGATCTGGTGCTTGTTAGATGGGCAAAGAAGCTGGGGAATATGGTGATCTGAACGGGAGACTGAGGCGAGACGGTCGAGGGATTTGAAACTCTATCCTCACCACGGTATCTGATATGGAAGAACTGATGTATGGGCAGTGATGGATGTGGAGAGAAAGGGTCCCTGCTAAGTCATCTGGCAGAGTCAATGTGGGAATGAAAAGAGATGAGTGGAGATGAGAGGAGAAGGGGGGCTGCAGGGGATCAGAGATGGATGGGGGGGACACACTAGAGGGATAGAGGGACACCTGCTGGTCCAACAGCAGTAAGCTGATTGATGGCTGTGCTGGAGGACAGCTTCTTGAGAAAGCTGCACTGACAGAGTCAGAAATATTATCATGGAGCAACAAATGCTTTTCTTTTCTTTATCTGTGATCCATATTGAATCCAGGTGGTGATACATTTTTTGAGATCAGGGCTGAAATAAGAAAAGTGCATCCTCTTCTACTTTTTTTAAATAGTTTTACATCTTTCAGTTTTGAGGTATTTGCCTACATGCCAAAACAATGGGGGTAAATGGAATTTTATTTCTTATTGTCAAAACTGATTCTGGACACGGTACCCTGTGTACCGTGTCCAGAATTTCTCTATGGGGTCCTGCTTCAGATCCACCGCAGTTTATTTTTTAGTCTTTTTGGGCCTTATAAGTATTACTTTTATCATGCATAAATGGATAAATAATTAAACAATGGTATCTCATGATATACATTTGTCTGTGGTGGAGCTCCCATGGATCAAAGAAACCTCACTGGATTCATGTAAATTGAGTGTTGATCTATTTTTGCTCTAAATGAACTCCATTGCACGGTCGTCTGGTTTCGTGTGAGGGTGCCACAGAAACGTATTCTCACACATAATTTTCGCCTACTTATCATCTCAGATTCACCTGTCTGTATTCAGGAATGTGAAAAGAAAGAGGAAGCACCTGTTGGAAATCCATGTAAACTCACAGGGTTCACAGTTTAAAGCCCCCACCTGATGAGCCTGTTCTTACTGTGAGGCAACAGCTTTAACCACAAATCCACCGTGTCACCCATTTTAGTTGAAAACTTG
>JBAJHX010000081.1:7059147-7087293 GCA_037176925.1 Amniataba percoides | reverse complement strand
TTCACCTGTCTGTATTCAGGAATGTGAAAAGAAAGAGGAAGCACCTGTTGGAAATCCATGTAAACTCACAGGGTTCAGGGTTGATGAGCCTGTTCTTACTGTGAGGCAACAGCTTTAACCACAAATCCACCGTGTCACCCATTTTAGTTGAAAACTTGTCACATGCATGCGATGCTTAATTCTGCTGTGCTGTCTGTTGTCTGTCTTTCAGGTATCCAGTCACATCCAGGTCTTAGCTCGACGGAAGGCCAGGGAGATCCAGGTGAAGCTGAAGGTACGCTACGTGAGTCACCTGCTTTTTTTCTATTCACTAAATGTTTTGAAAGATTTAACAAATGTTGATGCAAAACATAGAGGGAAAACAGGGGAGTTAAGCATGTGTGGATTTAATCAAAGCAATGATTGTCAATCTCCATTTGTCTGAATGCTGCTGCACAGAATTGTGAATTTTTTTCTTACATTTCATTTGAGATCGACTCATACAGGTTTTCAGATCATAATCAGACCGTGGTGCCTGCATTCAGCTGAGGTTATTATCATGATTTTAATCAAAATGTGCAAGAGCAGATGGAGAGAGGGTGAAAATATTATTACCCTGTATTATTCCCTCTTATAATGAAGTTTCATGTTTTGTTAAAGGTATTCCAACATCCATGCTCCCTGCTCTGCCATGTATTCACATTCCATTAACACAAAGGCACAAACGATGGGCTGTTTTAATTGCACCCACTAATTGATGCTAGTTTTAAATGGGATGCTGACACATTTCCGATGAAATGTGAACATATTTCGGAAAGCCTGGGGCTGAGTGTGCATGATTATGAACAAGATGAACCAAATGCAATTGTCAGGAAACAAATTAATCCCTGCATTATTCCTTCCAGGTATTACATTTGATAAGTACCTCAATAAAAGTTTTCCTGTGTGGTACGCTGAGAGCTTACACATCCTTGTCCCCCCAGCACTTTCTCAGTTTGCATTTCTCATCCGTATACACCCGCAAACGCGCAGTCACAGCAGGCAAAAGGACTCTCCCTCACTTTGGACGGCAGCCATGAGGGTTCAGCTGGCAGGGCCCGGCATTGGTCACAGGGTTGGCCCCTGTGACAGGCCTTTTTAAATGCGTCTTTGGTGTAACTGAGATCCCGACCACATGTACCCCCCCATATTTCAGCTATGCCCTTGTGTTAGCCAGTTCTGGGAAGAAGAATGCACCGTGTGGCCTTGCCCATTAGGGCTGGGCGGCAAGTGCTTGTAGTCCTCTGTGGTTTGGAAACTGCTGAAGGAGTGGATTCAAAAGAAAAGAGATAGATCACTTTACACTAGTAAAGGAAATGCAGTTTTGCAGCTATAAAACCCAATTTAAAGGTATTTGCACTCAGACATTTTGGTACAATTATTAGCATATTAACATATCACCCTGTTGCCTGTCTTGTCTTCCAGTATGACCTCCAACAGAAGCTTGTTGTCATCACTAGCTTGCCCCTGCCAAAGCAATAAACTTAACTCTTGACCCAAAGGCCCTTGACTGTAATATCACCTTCTCCTCAGCTCTCTGCCTGGCAGGGATTCACCGATGATGCAAGCTGGCCCCAGCCCTTCATTTCCCCTTTTAGGGCTCTGCTTGTGTTACCGGTTACTGACTTAAATGGAGTCCAAAAAGTCTCCCTTCTTTTTGTAACTGTCTGGTCTGTCTCACTCTAGCTCTCTATCCCTCTCCATAGGACCAGGCTGCCAAAGACAAGGCCCTGCAGAGTATGGCCACCATGTCTTCAGCCCAGATCATCTCACCCACCGCTTTCCAGAACAAGATGGCTCTCCAGGGCCTGTCCAGGCCGGCTTACCCTACTGCTGGTGGGGTGAGTCCCTGACCAGTGCCCCCTACACCATCTTATTCAGATTAAGCTGAAAGGCAGTTGCCACATTTCTTAAAAAAATACCCTTGAATACCAAAGTCTGGGGTTTGTGCTCAGCCAGTTGTGGTCAGTTAGTGGTATTTTTCATCACTTCAGTGAGATCTGTTTTGTGACTGCTCCTCCTCTTTGTAAGTTTAATTAGTATAAATATGGAATATTTGAGACTGCGTTCCATAACAGTTTTGTACATTTTAGCTTTATGACCCTGTAGTTTGGCCACATATGATTTGGCTTCTTTAACTATGAAGTAACTTAATCAGTTCTAAAGTCCATTTTTAAGAGGTGTTTGAATATGACACATTAAAGCTTTGTGCTTCTATTTTGAGATGCAAAATAAACACAACTTAACAGAATTAGGTGTCGAGGTGAAAATGTTATGTAGTTTTCACGTTTTCGTTTTTCACAGTTTTGGCACGGGGCACTTCCAGGACAGCCAGGAGGCCATGAAGAGTGAGTAGCCATTCTTGTACTTTGTAGTCACACAGTGTCCATCAGTAATTTCTCATGTAATCAGCTTAAGACCCATCAGATGAATTTCATCCAAGGACTGAATCTTAGAACAATTGAATACATATCAGTGCAATTATAAAGAAAAGTCTTCAGCTGTCTGACATTCAGCATACCACTCTGCCCCCTGTGTCTTTAGAGGTCAGGCGGTCCAATTAGTATGCGAGATGGGGTCATGAGGCCGAGACGGTGCATAACATGCCTCTCCCTCTCTTGTCTGTCTCGTCTCTCCAGCATTAAGCCCTTCTCCCAGCAGAGTTACGCCATGCAAGCGTCCGGCCCGGCCCCCATAACAGGTGGGTGCTCTTTCCCCCCTCCCTGTGTTGACAGAGGGCTGTCGTGCTGGCAAAGTGATGAGACAACGTGGCTCATGATGAAGAGCTTGCACGAAGCTCAGAGAAATAGCTGCAATATCACTGCATTTACTTTTAGTGTTTTACATTTTCGCACTCAAAACACACATTTACGCACTCATTGCCCTCTTGTCTGCAGGTTATGAAAGCACAGCAGGGTTGTCGATGTCTCCCGGTGCCCCCCCTTGGCAGGGTCGAAGTATTGCCAGCTCCAAGCTGCGAATGCTGGAGTTCTCCGCCTTCCTGGAGCAACCTCAGGACCCAGAGGCTGTGAGTAGACTAGATAAGAAATATCTTTGTCTTATTTATACTCCAAATGAGTTTTTACTGTATTTATAACTACAAAGTTCTGGCACACCAGAATGTCACGTGGATCAGAGCAAAAATCTTTTGCATAAGTGATTTCATTTTTGCTTTTTTTTTTTTTACTGTCTTCTCTTCTCAAAAGTCATTTTACTTACTTGTAGCAATAAGTTTCTAAGTAAGCAATAGCTTCTATATTACTTATTGACTGTTTTGCTAATCTTTACAAGTTACACTATACAATAACAATTGGATATAACAATACAACAAACTTTCTTTAAAAGAAAATCTAATGGAGTAGAAGCCACTGGTGTCTGTTAAAAAGACTGGTTGTTAAGGTTTAATACTTTAGTGGATTTGATGTGTGACAGCAACTCACAAAGATCACAGGACAAATTGTATTAGTGCAAAGAATATACATACTAGCACATTACAAAACCATGAATGGTGCACATAGAAAAAAGGCAGGGACCCTCGAGACAGGTGACGGGATATTACGATAATTATGATCTAATGGAACAGCAGGCCTGAAGTGACAGATGTCCTGGACCGGAACAGTGCACTTGGTCTTAATAGCAATTTAAAAACTGGACACTTGTAATTTTTGGCTCAGATCATGTCATGATATGCACTTTTGTCTCTGCAGTTCAACAAGCACCTGTTTGTGCACATCGGCCAGTCCAACCCGAGCTACAGCGACCCCTATCTGGAGTCGGTGGACATCAGACAGATCTACGACAAGTTCCCAGAGAAGAAAGGAGGCCTGAAGGAGCTGTTTGACAAAGGCCCACACAACGCTTTCTTTCTCGTCAAGTTCTGGGTAAAACATTTTTCACATTAAAAAAAAAATTTTTTAATCCAGTTCCATTCTATTTGTTCTCTTTCACTTCCATCCACTTCATCTGAGTTTAATTAAACTTTTTAAAGCTTAATTACTTTCATCTTATTGAAATTAAAACCCATTTTTAATGTAAACACAGCCCAGACCTGGGTTTGTGGTATGTTTCACACATCCTGAGTACATAAAGTCCTCCACAAGCCACCAAGGTGAAGTGAGACCACAGTGAATATTGTTGCTAATGTTTTGTAGCACCTGTTGGCTGTTAATGGCCTAACAGTGTTAACTGTGTTGAGATAGCTTAAGCATTGGACTTAAAGGAACTTAAGATCGATTTAAAGCTAGAATGAATGGAAAGTCATTGCTCCCATGACCTGATTGGTGGTTTATATGCCGGCAAAGAAGGCATTGCTGTGCAGCGTGCATGAGGCATGGGTGTATATGTATTTGTGAAGTGTGTGTGCGTGAGATTGTGTGTGACAGCAGCCTTGTGGAGAGTGGCAGGCCTGATCTTTCAGCAAGGGAAATGTGAGCCCAGGCACCTGTCTCAGCGCTATTAGACTGAGTCCAACCCTCATGCCCTCCCCATATGCTTATTTATAGATAAGGCCCCCAAAAACATACAGGGACACACAGACAAACACACGACAGTCACAACTCAGCGTTACACACTGAAGGAGATGAGAGAGGAAAGCATGGTGACAAAGTCAACTTCAGATGCAGGCGAAGGAATGGAGATGGAAGACAATGTGTGATATTGTCGAAAACAGTGAAATTATGCATACTGACAACCTGAAAATAGGGCATAAAGAAAGAAACTGGGAGAGAGGGATAACTAGAGAAGGAGTACGTGGGTGTAATTGGACACGTCCATTTTGTTCATCTCAGCTGATCTTGCCACCTTAACTCACCTCGGTACAAGACCTTTGGTATTTGCATCATGCACACATTTATAAACCTGCTCTCTTTACCTCAGGCCATTTCCCTCTATGAATACAGTCACTTTTTTACCAAACTGACTTTTAATATATGATAACCCATTTCATTCAAACGTTTTACTACTCTTTATTATGTGGGCATGTCGGCTTTACAGCACAGTTATGAATGATTAGAAGGACTGAAAGTATATTTACCTTGGAACCTCTGTTTGTTAAAATCAATGTACTGAACAAAGTCAACTGCTTACTTGTATATGGCTGTAGTGCGCTACAGCTGAGAGTGTAGTTGCAGAGTTCTATCATAATGTCTGTGATATATGAGCACCTAATTAGTACTTTATAGTTGGTGTAATTATCTCCTTCGCTCAACAAAGAAGTTAAACATCATTAATAGAAAATTAAAAAGCAACAGACATCACACAAGTAGCCACGCCATTTGATTTTCAAGTCATTTGCACTACACCCACACTAGAACGATCATTTGTTACTAAAAGAGAAAAAAAGTAAACCCATTCAATAAATATATATAAATGTTCATTCTCTTAGATTTTGCAACCTGTACCTGTACAAATAAGGGCTAAGATCTTTGCTTGTGGTTTAAAAAGCCTTTTGGATTTACAGATAACTAGTGGTAATAATGGATGTCAAGCACATTGGCATTCAGAGTGTAAAAACAAACAGCTTTTATCACTTCATAGAATCATCAATAAGGACACAAAATTGTAAACAAACAAATGAACAAACAGAAAATTATAGATAGCTTTAAATCTAGATTTAAAGGATAGATTTAGAGGATACCAAAGCACAAGATGAACTGCCCATAACAAACCAATACTCGCCTACATGCACAGACATAGAAAGGACCCAAACAGGTAGAACGGAGAGTGTTGAATATAACCTGCTGCACAAATCCCCTCCAGAGATTTTCCACTGTAAAAGCTGCAAATGCTGCCATATTTATTTTCAAGCACACAAAAAAAATGGGACCACCTACTGTGTGGGGGTTTACTGCTGCTACATGCCAGTACACATATGGAGCACAATGTACATTTTTCTTTTTTTTTTCTGTGGGTGTAGGTTAGATTGCTCCAACCTGAACCTTGCTGGGTCTAAATAAAGCTCTCATGTTTGGAAGTATAAAAGATGTGGTGCTCTGACTCAGAGAGGGTTTAGAGGTTGTCTGAGGCTAGGCATGCCTGACATGGTCTTTGTCTACTATAACCTCCCTCTCCTGTACTGGGGGGCTGGAACAGCTCTTTCAGAAACACCTGAGTCATTCATGAGCATGCCAGAATACCAAGACCCACATCCCGCTCAAAGATCATTTAACTCCTCTGGTTTGATGCAAGTTTGAAGATTCAATACTGACAGTGGAGTGATGTGATGTGACTTCACGCTGTGAAGCATAGCTGCCATTATCCTCTGATCCACTTTTTTTTTTTAAAAGTGTTGATGCCGCTTGTGACTTGCAAAGCAGGTGATATAATATTACTTAAAGTTCTGGGGCTTGGAGTGCCAAAGACTGCGAATGTCAAGTTCAAAGTGCCGCCTTTCAAATTTCATGACACCAGATGGCTTTGTGTGTATGACTTTACCCTTCTCACATGTTTGACTGCCACATTATTTATTGTGGAGTGATAAAAGACATTTGTGAGTGACACCATTTTGGAAGAAGTCTTTTCCAGTCCTCGGAAAGAGCAGCTGGTCAAGCCATGGCATTTGATTCAGGGAGAGAGGGTTGGGGGTGGGGATGCAAGGAGGAGATAGCCCTGCCATACATCACATCTGAAAAAGAGACCAAGGCAGCAATAAAGAGCAGGAGATAGAAATAGGGACACAGACAGTGTGAACAAGAGATTGGGATGTCAGCAGGAATGGTGGGTGGCATGTAACCAACAGGTCATTCATCAGTGAAATATTACTCTCTTGATTCATGTCAGAGCCCGGTGGAGTCAACAGTTATGACATGTGCAACTCGCTGCTAGAGGAAAACAAGCTCATAACACTGTCCCCTCTCAGTCTGTTCATCTTATCGTATCCCAAGGGGGTCCTCCAATTCTCAAGGCATCCATGACAAAACACAGAAATTCTACAAAACAGCTGGACATCTCAACACTAATACAAGGGAGGGGGGGCAAAGATGCTCTTGGCCATGAAAATAAGCAAAATGAAATCCTCGACACATCCGAAAATACGATAACTTTATTTACGCCACCGTAAAAGATGAGAAGAGCCCATTTGATGTTGCCGCAGTGACACAGCGACGCGGTAGGTCATGACTCGGGGGTGTGCTGCGGTGCAGGTTGGCATGGTGACGGTGACAGGCGGCTGGCCCAACTCCAAAGCTATGGCATTCTAGATTGAATTTCCAGCAAACCCCCCTGTTGGCCGCTGGCTGCCGTGCCCCTCTCCTCACCTTCCTCCTCACCCCTCAGCGCCCGTGGCCCTGTCCTAACGGATTGTCTCACGCCTTTGAAGTGCCGAGGGAATCCGATTTGAGCTGGCTCTGCTAAATTGTTACACAGCCAGCCTGCCCACCATGATCTAATCAGCCAATTGCACGCTGCTGATTGTAATTGGATGAATTCCCTCGCAGGCTGTTAGGGAAGCAGGGAATGGCGGTTCGGGGAGGGTCACTAGGCCCCAGGGATGAAGACAAATAGAGGAATTACATGAGCCGGGGATGAAGATGAACGGGGTGATGAAGAGATGAGAGGAGGCTGAGCGGTGTCTCAACGGCCCATTAGAAGACTAGAGCCCGACAGGGGAAAAGGTAAAACAGCCCAGCTGTCTGACAGAGGAGTCGGCACCTCAGTCTAATCCAAAATCTGATTATACTTGCCTCAATTCAAACTTAAACTAGTGGGAGCATAAGAGATAGGTGAATCTGCATCCACATGAGGAAGAAGAATCTTGGTTCTGCTGGGCCTTTTTCAGTCGAACTTGTGAGGTCACATCATTGACATTCATTTTCCATTCAAATCAATTTGTTTCAGGGATTTGTATTTTCAAGTGTCAGCACATGGTACGTTGTGTGAACGTGTGAGGTTGTACTGTATTATCGTCTTACAACAAAACATGCACACACACAAAGAGCTACACAGCATCTTGGGAATCTTGGCTGGATTTGACAGCATTTTACTGGGTTAACAAGGATCTGGCCATTGGATGCCTCTTGGCTTTACAGAGAATCACTCCTAAGATTTGTTGAGCTGTAAAACTCTTGGTGATGTGTTTGTCAGGGACACTTGTTCCTTGAGATTCAGATCTCTGTGCAGAAGAAGATGGGACCTGATATTTTGTAATAGATTATAGAGATGAGTCTGCAGATCGTGGAGATTTTGAATGCACAGTGTGGAGCAGGGTCATGTGTATTGTAGCATTGTAGCATTGTAGTTGATCCTGACGTGTTATCCATTTCTTCCCTCTAGGCGGACCTTAGTATAAACCTGCAGGACGACAGCAGCTTCTTCTACGGTGTTTCGAGTCAGTATGAGAGCTCTGAAAACATGATAATAACCTCATCCACCAAAGTCTGCTCCTTTGGGAAGCAGGTGGTGGAAAAAGTGGAGGTAAGAAGGACACTGAGTGTTAGCAAAAATCTTTTTTTTAATTTGTAAATTCTACCTTTTGTCTCACCTACTTTTTATCTACTGCTGTCTAACCACCAAAATTCAAATGAGAGTAGCTCCCGATGAAACAGATATTGTTTGCTCACTATCTTTACCCCTGGTTCTGCTTTCAGACAGTAATTTGGGATGGAGGAAAAAGCTGCACTTGCCTCTGTGGACTGAAAAATATGGGTTGCTTAAATCACCTCACAAGAGATACTGAAAAAATGCACTGTGTCCTTCTCTGCAGTGTCATTTTTGGGGGGAAAAATTGTTCAGATAACAATGTGTTACTGTAATAGTTTGCTAAAATGATTTTGAATTTAAAACCTGGGTGCTTAAAACAGTGCTCTTTGTATGTTGCAGAAAATCTTGTTTTCCCTATGTTTTGCAGAAAATCCTACGTTGATTTAAGTTTGAAATTTGCATCACTGATTGTTAAACAAATGGGTGTTATTTCAACATCAAGAGGTCACGGCCATGTCAGAAACTGATATTATCACCCAGAGGAGTGAATAACTGCAACTGCTGGAGATGGATTCCAGTCAATTACCTCTGATCTGTGGTCAGGAAACTGACGTAATTCACAAATCTCCCCAGCATGACTAACTGTTATGCTTCCCGTTAACTAGACACAATAGTGGCCCTGCCCCCACCCGCTGCTGATGGATTGTACAATATAAACACATACACACACATCCCTAGGTAGAGCCATCTGCCTCAGTAGACCACAAGATGATCTTTAATGGCCTCCTTATTTGATTACGGTTGTCACGAGAAATATGTTTATTGTCATATCTGGCATGCCATATGCTGCATTAGGTATATTATATTACACACGTTACAGCTTATCACATAGATGTTCATATCTAATGTATCTAATTGAGTTTCAGTGGAACATGTATCCCTATTTATTTACAGTAGATTTCACATTTCATCCTTTTAATGTGTTTTAAATTCTTTTTATATATGGTATATGTTCTAATATATATTAGACTGCATATTTTTATTGTGGATTGTCTCTGTTTCCCCCAGACGGAGTATGCACGTTTTGAGAATGGGCGCTACGTGTTTCGAATCCACCGGTCCCCATTATGTGAATACATGATCAACTTCATCCACAAGCTTAAACACCTGCCGGAGAAGTACATGATGAACAGCGTACTGGAGAACTTCACTATCCTACAGGTACCCAAAGCAATGAGTCATATAAAACGTTCACTGCTTGCGTTTTAGTAGTCTGTCTACAATGCATGCTGGTCTGGTATTCTGTAAGATATTGAGGTGTTCTTCTCTTTCTTGATGACGTATTTGATAAGTTTTATTTTTGTGGGAGTTATGTGCTGCACCACTTTTAAGTGTTATTGTCACTGTGAGCTTGTTAGACAACCAGCAAATAGCAGCTAAGGCATTTCAAATTCAGAATGGACATATCAGGAATTTAGTTATCACCTACCCGGTGAAAAAAAATAGATTATAATGATAGATTTTAGAGATTTTTTACCAGTCTTTGCCTCCAACTCTTAATAAGAATGCAAATATTTCCAAAAATGTCAAACTACTGCTTTAACTATTTCAGAAATCTTAATCTAAATATGATATAGGAGGTATAAATGACTAAATGTGACTTTGGATTTGGATATGAGTCATGCAGTGAATCTGCAACACAATTTGAAACATGCTCTTTGGCCTTCATCAGTCAGGTAGTTCTATTCATACCATTCAAAGGCGATAACATACAGTGACCACATAGACTTTCAATATGTGTGCAGATACTTTCTTTCAGTTTCAAAGTTCTTTTTGCAAGGACCATGCTGCCGTACAGGGTTTGAAGCAGGAAAACTGCTTGGGTTCTAAGTGAATATGGTTGTGCTGTGATATTTCCTATGGGTACTTTTGACAGACCATTAACAGTTGGTGCCAGTTTGTCACTGCATAGGTTGCAATTTACTTTATGGTTTCTTGCAGAGTTGAAACATTTTGTCCATTCCACTTTAAGATGTACTTTTGTGAATGAGCCGGTGTGCCCGGCAGAGTGCAGACACAGAGAGGGGAAGTGAATAGAGCGGAGTCTATCCCCATAGTAACAAAGTGGTCCTCAACACCGGGGTTCAAAGACACTGGTGTTCCTTCCTTTGGCGGCTGCATTCCTACTTGCCAGGGGACAATGACCATATTGAACCCACACCAGCGACTACATGGCAGAACGTCATTCGGTTTCTCAATGGGCTTATTTAGCCTGTATTAACCACGGACAGTCATTAACAGATGTGCACAAACACAGACGTGCACGCGCACATAGACAACAAATGTGTGCATTTAGATTCCACACTGCAAGGCTGAACACAATGGATCGATATGTTCAGTGCAACACAATTGAGCACAATGAAGTGATGAAGTGGCGTGCTTGTTTGCTTCTGGTTTTGACCAGAGAGATCATGTATCACTTATTATTCATTATTAGTATGAAATGTATTGTTATGTAGATTTTTAGCAAACTTGACTTTTTTTTAGAGTATATCAGTGTTTTGCTGTCATTGTCATTTCCCTGTGGACATGGGTTTCTTTAAAGCTTCTTACAAAGCCCAGTGTGATCATACATGTAGGGTGCATATGCTATAATGAACAAGTACATTAAAGTATGATAATACAGTAATTGTTTAAGAGGAAAGATTAGCATGAAAAATGCTGATCACTTCATCGAAAGAGCTTCTGAAGTAATTTCATTGTTTTTAAGAACAAAGAAACTGAAATCCACACACTATTTCAGCCAGAAATTCAGTGTTTTATGGATTTAGTTTACCATGTCATGATTCTGCCTAAATCACAAATAGTGGTAAATAAAGGTTTGGATAGAAAATGTAACTTTATTTCAATCAAGAAACTAATATTTAATTTAGTTTGGTTTCTGTAATCTGGCCTTGTGAACCCCATTGTTAACCCATTTGAATAAATCAGTATACGCTGATATTAGGATTTACTTTTACTTTTATCATTTCATCCATTGCCTCTGATGGATGTTGATCCTCAATGAGAACTACATGAAAGCAAAATGTAAAATGTGTCACTCATTTGATTCTTTACATAAATAGTTTTTAATGTAATTTCAATTCAAGGAAACAATTAAATTCCCCGGAGGGTTTTTAACTACTCGAAATAAGCAACTGCACAGCGGCTTTATCAGTTAAATGATTTATCCTCCAACTACTGTGTGTGCTAGTTTGTGTTTCTGACCTAGAAAGATGTGTAATTCAAGATGGAAAAAAAAAATCTAATTTTCCCCCAGAGGATTAATATATTAATTCCTCCCCTTCTAAAAACATGGGTAACCAAGGTAACATGTTTTTTTTTATTCTCCACAGTATATCTGAACAGGACCTTTTGTGTTTGTCCACAGGTGGTAACTAACAGGGACACACTGGAGACCCTCCTGTGCATAGCCTACGTCTTTGAGGTGTCCACCAGTGAGCATGGCGCACAGCATCATATTTACAGGCTAGTCAAAGACTGACACAGTTGGAACTTACCTGCTCCAGACCCACTGTAGCACCTCAGTGAGCAACAACACTAAACAATGGACTACTTCTTCCGTGAGCTTAAAGCTGAAATCATACAATTCGGTCAGGAGCCCAGAGAAAAACACTTGTTTTGTCAGCATGTCCAAGAACACTACTACTGCTGAGGGGGAGGAGGTGGATTTGGGATTGTGGAAGCTGAAACAGGCTTTGTGTGAAAAGCGGCAAAGGAAAAAAAAAACAACAAAAAGAGAAGAGGACCATGATACACTGTGGTCTTTGTACCAAAGGAGCCAAACCTAGCCAAGAAGACCTGCATGAGAAAGTTGTCATTGGTGGTGTTTTTCATCTCATTTTACTAGTGCTTGTTTTTGATTTTGATTCTTTTACACACATGCATGTGCAGGGGATGTTTGCTACACAAGGAGTTCAGCTGCCTCAGGCTGCCACCTAGTGACTTAAATATAAATAACAGTGGGGTAAAGTAAAAGTAGACAAGAATCCCTCCTTTGCATATCCACAAAATATCACTGTTTTTGGTGCCAATCTTTTGTGTTATTTGAGTAATTATGTACAGTGCCACGTCATCTCCTCTAAAGAGAATAATGAAGATAAGAGGCTAAAATGATTTTAAGAGAGATATTGTATTCACTTTGTTTGATGTTTAATGTTAAATGTTTCTTGTATTGTCTTACTGTTTTTGATTGAAAATGATCTGACTACAACAAACGGCACATAATAACACTGCTAACTTGAACCAGATGTATATCTGTAAGCTGATTACAGAGTCTGTCTGTAACTGTAACTTGCCCTGAAGTGTCAGATGAAAATATAAGTGTTTCTTACATAACTCTTCTGTTACTGAGTGTTTTTTGCATTTTCTTGTACAAATTCTGAAACCAAGTTTTGTCCTATTTGATGGGTAGCAGTGGAACTGGCAGTGTTTGTCAAGAGAAAATGATCACACATGCTCAATCATTTCAAACATCTTGGCACATCTTCAGGTTATAGTAAGGGGTTATATGTTACCTAGTAACTGTGTCGTGATATAATAAGTTTAATGTATGTGGGGGCCGTTAGAAACACAATTTCTTGAAAAGCAGACCATGGGATCATGTAAGCTATGTTCTAATTTTATTTCTAAGTAGATTTGTCAGTATTTTATGCTTGAGAGGTGACAGAAGTAAATATATTTTAAAAATTCTGTACCAACATCTGCTTAATGAGTATGCTTCTGAGGGGCACTAGTGTCCCACAATGCAAAGCAACACAGAACAATGCAAAAGAGCTGCTGGCAGGTGCAAAAAATCAAAACTAATTGTGGGTGGTGGTGATGCAGAACACCCCCATGCAGCTTATTTGATCACAGCCCAGGGCTCTTTTATGCATATCATCCCCTCATCCCCTCATCCCTTCTCTCTGCGACTGACTGGCGACCAGTCCAGGGATGTGCCTCGCTTTTTGCCCATTAACAGCTGGGAAATGTTCCAGCACCCTGCGACCCTGTGAGACAGACATCAGAAAGACAAAAAGGTGAGCATTTAGAGCTTCAATTTCAAATCATTTCTAGTGTAGATTAATTTGTTTTTCAATTTCAATTGTTGTCAAAAGTCCCCCAAAAATGTGAAAAATTCCCATTGTGAGTTCCCGGAGCTCAGGGTGTCTCTTCAGATTGATCATTTTGTCTGACAAGTGCAAAATGTAAAAAGATAACCTGTTTACATTTAAGAAAAGTACAAATATCAAATTTATTCATCAGTACTTGAGATGCTGGAGAACAAAGGTAGCATTTTTGCTTGAAAAATGGTAAACAATGAATAGATTCCATCATCTACTCAGCAATTAATCAATGAAACATTTCAGTTCTGTTTATATATTTGTGAAAACATTTTGCTTTCTCTTTGTGGGCTTTAATCACCAGTGCTGCCCTAATGCCATGCCTCTGTATATTATTCTAATGGTTGTAAGAAAAAAACATTGGTGAGTTCAGTGAGGACTGTGTGCCACACAGTTGTTATTTAATGGAGGCCACTGTTGCCATCTGGTGGCGTTGAAGAATCATTGCACTTTTTCTTTCCACACCATTGTAAGCAGGTGCAACAACTTTTAGAGATAAATGCTGTGGTACTAGTTATTTCTATTTATCTATATTTTTTTCAGTTAAACTGCACTCTTGCTCGACAGCCACCAACTGTATCTGCAGTGCCATCAGTGTCCAAAAAAAATCTTTAACTTAATCTTAATCTTTCAACTTTATTGATTTGGATTTGGATATCCTAGGATCCTTACATACATTTGAAACTTGGCACACTGTGCTTGCCCTTATAGTAATACAAATGGATAATAACTATTTCAAAATGATTAACCCATAACATGGAAAATAAGGAAATTAAACACAGTGGTGTCCTCTCAGTTTCAGTATGAGTGCTATTTATTTCTACTCCAAACCCTTCCTGTGAAATAGTTTCCTCATCAGCTGTAGCCTATACACCCTACAGTCTATAGGCTCTTTATCCAAAAAGGTGCTTTCAACTCCCAGGCGTAAACTGAGAACGTGGAACTGCAATGGAGAGACAAGCGCACAAAAGGTGAGAGAAACAGCCGAACAGGTGCAGCAAATCCAAAACCAGGGAGCAGAGGGCTTATTCTGATAATCCCATTTGAAAGAATTCAGGCAGATTGCTACAATTATGGCAATCCACTCTCAGATGTCTGACCTAGCTACAAACAAACGGCTTGGGATTTTTATTTTTTATACAGCACAGGGGTTACTAGAATTTTCAACTTAGTTCCTGCAAAAAACTAGAGCAAAGATTTACCTTACAGTGAGTGTGGAGTGGTGGAGTGATACCTGCACTGAGGAGGCTCATCTAAACCCACAAACAGAGTAAACACAGGCCTAAATAATGACCGAGTTAACATTATTCTACAGAAGGTCAACAGTCTAGGGCCTTAAATGAAAAGTTGAACGGGATCCAGAGGTGGACACAATAACAGAAACACTTTCCTTTTTCCTTATTTAATACTAAAAGACTAAAGACTAATACATCAAATGGAAACACAGGAGTAGGACACAATAACAGGTATTACAGTTTTTTACACAATCTCAGTGCACAAACTTGTTCACCTTGTCTTAAAATCTGAAAAACTTATTTCTGACCTTCTTTTGGGAAGTTGATTTTTTTTTTTTACTTTCAAGGTCAAAAATAAGCTTTCAGTGTACAATTTTATGCCAGGGTAAACAAGAGGTCCTGAAAGAGGATCATTAAAAAAGGAAATTAAAACTTTTTTTTTACATTTTAATGATGCCTGCTAAGGAAGACTGAACTGAGAAACTAATATCATTGTGTCCCACTCCTAGATATTCCTACACTTGTGTGCGCACAAAGCTGTGCATATTGGTCGCATTTAGCCAACATTTAAATCTTATTCAGTGTTAAACTGCAAACCTTTCAGCCGTTCTGTCCAAAGTCGCCGCCCCTCACAGTCGCAGACGCGCAGCCCTGCAGCCTTTACGCACGGCTGGGTCTCCTCCTTCTCCTCCTCCTCCTCCAGGTGCGTGGCTGTGACACACCTGGAGGGGGAGAAAAAACCAGCAGACCGACCGCTGGCTCCGCTTCGCGCCTGTCAGCTCCAGCTAATCAGCCTCACAGATATGTCGAGGCTCTGCCGACGGGACCGCGTCGTTTCCGCGCGCTCCGACTCCCGCTGCGCGCCATGAACGCCGCATGGGGCCTGCTGGCGGTGCTGGGTCTGCTGTGCCGCGCCGAGTCCAGGTGCTCACCGACCTCCTACTACAAGAACTGCTGGATCCGGCGCTTTCCCGGCGTCTTCATCGACATCGAGGAGTCCCAGAGGAGGGGAGCTCAGCTGCTGAGGCGCTACCAGGAGGAGACGGCGCTGAAGTGCAGCCGCGCCTGCTGCCTCACCAGGAACTGTGAGTACCGCACTGGACCTCAACCTTTCCCTCCCCCTCTCTCCGCACCTTCATCCCTCCACACGCGCAGTATTCATCGCCCTCTCTCCTCTCGCAGTTTCCTGCAATCTGGCCATCTTTCACTATGACGCCGCTCAAGAAAACGCCAACTGCTTCCACCTGCACTGTCCGACCCTGGAGAGCTGCATCCTCAGCCGCAGGGCCAACGTTGTCCTCTACAATGTCACCAAGGGTGAGTCTGCAGTGTTTGGAATTCTTTTTTTTAAATGTCTCCCTGAGTGCACATAGTCTGCAGCCAGGGCCTAAAACACACTCAATGAAATATGTATATGTTCACTGCAAGAAACATACCACTGCATTATTAATATTACCATCACACCACTTACAGTAAGTAGTTCATTTACTCAAGTCATAGTTATCACAGTGTGTTTTGAGGTGCTTGGGTTTTCCCCGAGCGTTCCCATTTTCTGCCTGTTTGTACTTTTATCTGCTGCATTTCAGGGGGTATTGTTGGCAGCATTAATCCACCACATTATTTTAACTGCAGTTGATGCTGAAATCTAGTTTTATAACTTGGTGATGCCTTTTGATGCAGCAATCGAAATTGCTCCAACATCCAGCAGCTAAAGCAATAAAATGCCACACATACAGACCAGCGTCATCAATCCAACAATACGATAGAAGTACTTTTACTTCTAATACTTTTGGTCATCTTTCTATTTTCTATTCATTACTCCCACTAATTTACTTTTATGTGAGTACTATTTTAAAGTGCAGGAATTTTAGTAGTCTAATAGTGTTTTTTTTTAACAGTATATGGTATTACTTTAAATTATCTGAATACTCAATGAGAGCTTCTATATTACCAGTCATAGTAGGAGTAATGTCATATATATCAGTAGATATAAGTAGATATAAATATTTTAGAAAGGTAAAATATATTAAACATATTTAACTATGTCAGCAACAAGTGAAAAAAAATCAAATGTTCTTGAGTCATAACTGAAGAATTGTTTCTTTTCCCAGGTGTTGATCCCGACCTGTTGGTGTTTGGAAAATACTTCACCTCCAATGTTCGCGTGTTACCCCACCACTACGGTCGAGTCAACGCCTCTGAGCCGCTGCCCTCAGACAAACGTCAGTTCATACATCCGCCTCCGCCCGCTGCCCTGCCTCTGACTTCAGCACCCACAGTTAAACCCCCCACCACAGCCAGCAGAGCGCTCACCACCACAACCACCACCACCGCTGCTGCCTCCACGCTGCAGAGCACCAATCGGCCTTCAACTGTTCCCACAACAAAAGCCACTTTATCTTTCACTCCTAAGACTCCATCACCTTCGGGGAACCATGAACAAACAACAACCCCGACCATCTCCACCACTGCTCTTGCACCGGTCTTCACCACAGCAGCTGATCAGAGCCCTTACAGTCCCAAAACTGATATCTCCTCTACCGCACAGCTTTCCACATCCCCGACCCATCATCCCACCACCATCACCATCACCACCACCACCACCATCACCTCTCACTTAGCCACCAGTCCCCCGACTTCCACAGCCCAATATATGAGCAATATAGAGAGCAGCAAGCAGTACCCAAACGACACCAAAGGCAGCGTGGGGAGGAACCACACTGCAGGTGGTGAGGGAGGCCAGGGCGTCAGCGGAGAGGACACCTTCGGGGGTTTGGGACCCGGGTGGCACGTGGCCGCTCACACCTTGCTCGTCGCGGTGGCCATCTGCATCACAGTGCTGCTGAGCTGCTGCTGCTCCGTGTTGCTGGTCGTGAGCTGGAGGAGTCAGAGGAAGAGGATGGGACGCTACCGAACATCGTGGAGGGGGAAGAAAGGCTCCATGCGTCTGATTAAGTACGTGCTGGTCAGAGAAAACACTTAGGGTCAAAGGTGCACCAGAGCTGACGTGGTGGTGTTCTTCACGGGGGATTCTTGAGACATTTGACGTAAATTCAAATTTGTACAGTTGCATTTCTGTTTTCTCGCAATTGATTATTTTAATAGTAAGGATTTGTGGGGATGAAAATGCAGATTAAACAACTGGCTCATTGATGTTACAGTTCTGCATATTTAAACTGAACAGGCAGGGGTATTTTATGACTTAGATGAGATTACCAAACACATATTTACCATGATTTTGGTTTCACTTGTGACGCAACAGCTTTTGACAGAAGAGCCTAACTCAGCCGCTGCGTTTGACCACAGCAATTTGACTCAAGAAAGACGATATGATGTCCATTTGGCTGACCTACATTTTGATATACTTCAATAAGTTTGGACTGATGTTGATGCCAAACCTCAATCAAAGGGTTTGGCCAGTTGTCTGTGCTGGTTTTAAGTGGGACCTAATGAGCGCTTCCAAGAAAGAAAAAAACGTATACAATTCAACGCTTGTTCGGATCGTCAACATTGTGCGATGGACTACTTTCTTTGCCTTGTGGCCTTCAGTGTTTGACCCTCCAGCAGCCCAGCACATCTCTTCAGTGCATTGGGTTTCTTCTGACCCAAAAGTGCACAGACCACAACTTCTTAAGAAGGGTGAAGTGCTTTTCAACGGCACTGCAGCTGAAAGCATCCTTTCAACTGGTGTGCCACTCCTCGACCTGATGGCGAAGAGAGCGGGGTGAGAAGAGAAGTTTGGCTATAAACTGCCAGAAGGGGACTTTCATTACATTAAAGCTTAAACCACAACTTTCCAACTTCAAAGACAGCACACTTTTAACAACAGTATATGTTAGACATTTATTTTTGTATTAAAGACAGCATCATACAACAGATGTGACAGTAAATTTATTTTGGAATAAATACAGTAGTTGAGACCCTTCAGGTTGTAATATCCTGATGTATACTGGAACTGTAATATTGAGTCCAAAATTTTATACGAGGCCAAAAATATTTCAAAAAAGTTTGGACTGTATTGTAGGTCCCTGCTGCTCTTGGTCGCCATCTTCATGTAAATGCGTTTGTACGTTCAGCTGTGTTACAGGTTGAGCACTTTCTTCACAGCCTCTTTGTACTGCAGCATGGTGCTCTCGCTCTCTCCTTCGTTCTTCAATCTTGTGACAGAGTCTTTATACTCCTGAACCTCTGCTCTTCCCAGCAGCTGCTCTCGCACTTCCTCGTCTTCTCCTTCCCCGGCCACTTTCATGCGCACCAGCACGTCCAAGATATTCCTCTGGGACGAGCTGTCCTCCCAGCTGTACTCCTCCATGTCTGCCACGGTCTTCTCGGCCTCCCAGGCCTCCGTTTTCTGGAGAATGAGAAAAACAGAGCACCATCTGTGAACTTTACATGCAGATGGAAAATGCAACCATCCTGACTGGGAAAAAAAATATTACAGATAAATGGTGAAGGTGAAATAAATATTAAAATAGTAATTCAGTCAGTTGGGTCGCATCTATGAGCATAGAGGTAATAACACCCCTCACCCCTCTTTGATGCTCCTCTCACAGAGATAGTATTTCTCAATATGTAGTGCTCCGTCCGCTGCCTGTATAGCTGTCATCGCATTCCCTTGACAACAATATGCCCCATTGTGCAGCAGCTTAAAAGCAGGGCAGCACCAGTGCCTCAGCTCTGCTGCTCTCCAGGTGTTTGAGGTTAATGACCATCATTACTGCTACACATATCTGATCCACATAACATCCGCCTGGAATGAGTCCAGGCCCTAGTGAGTCAGGAGCACTAGATACTTGGGAATAGACCAGTGGCTGCCTTTGAAATACCCAACAGAACAGTTTTAGATTGAAACATTTTTGGCAGTGTGCCTCACTGCAACAAAGGAAGATGTGCAGATTATTCTCATATATTAAGGCAATAACATTTGATTTTAAGAGGGGAAGTGTGATCATGCTTTATTAAAATGTGTACTGACTCTTAAGTTACTGGCAATGTTCCAACCTTTTCCCTGATGCTGTTGTGGGTTTAATACAGTAAGCTAAATGAAATAATGTGTTGACAGTACTGACCCCGTGTCTGACACTGCATCAGGCACTAAGTGGTTCTGTCATCAGACAAAATATTTGTTAACTTGCCAGGAGACAAATGGCCACCTGTTTTCCTGATCGAGTTTATGTACCTGGACAATAACGTTTATATTTTAGGGGAAAGGACAGGTGTTAGGCATGAGGGCACAAATGTAGATGGAGTGCCTCTAGCGGTAAACTTCCCTCCAATTCCCTCGGCAGCTCTGAGCAGTCGGCCTCAACATTGGCCTGGATTAGCACATACTGGAATTAGCAGGGGAAGGTCCTTCTCGCTGAGTGGGAGATAAAATCACCACAGTGGCTGCTAACAATTGGTCTCTTTGTGTGCTAGCATTACAACCTGAACGTTACGCTGCTCTCACAGCTTCCACAAGCCTGCTGGACAAGCACTGTGCCGTCCATTGTGTGTCCAAAAGGGCAGTGGACAGTGTTCTGCTTCCTGGCTCAGACACCTTTCCCAACTGAAGAGTTTTTCTTTTTTTTTCCTTGTTTTTTTTTTCGTGACTAAGCCATGACGGGAAAAGCTCCTAAAAGGCAAAAGTTTCACAATAGGGGGAGTCATTTTCTTTTATGTGGCTGGCACCTTGTGGCAGACTTCACTGATGTGGCATGGTTGGCTTAATGTGAATGAGTATCAGGGTCAACACCTGATAGGGGAGTCTGTTGCACCCCCATCGGTGGGGAAATGTCAACTGGACAATGGTGGTGTTTGCCATCCTTGTGTCCATTCAAGGCTGATACCTCCCTAATGGGCTTAGCCTCTCAGATCACAGAGCAAGATGGACAAGAATTCTCCTGGTGTAAAAAGGTGCCGTACCACGTCGGCAGTGATGTATAAATATCACCAAAGACACAGATGAGGGAGTAAAATAACAAGAAAACAAGAATTTTTCTTCATAATACATTATTAATGCTACTTTTTTTTGTTCAGCTGTCATACATTGTTAACGCTGTGCATCATATTTTCCCAAATACTAAAATACACACCATTGTGCCAGTTCAGTGCCATTGCAATTACATTTCAGCTACCATCAGTCTGTAAAGTTACTACTTCATTAATCCCTGTAAAGCCAATTGTGTACAGCACTTTGAAAAATTGTTTATTACTAAACTAAATGCTTAGGGTAAGTGGAATAGACAATAAATACATGACCTAATATAAAGTTCTAACATGAGCTTTAGTGGATTATACGATGCCATAAATAATGTGGGCACACTGCAGTTACTGCAGGTTCTGTGATACCCTTTTATGTTACTGCAGCAAATGAGACTGCGTTATCATTCATCTGATCTCAAACAAAACCTCTCAAAAGGGTAAACACACAAAAGTGACAGCACGTTATCGGTCTGTGTAATGCCAAAGAGCAACCAGCCTTTAAATGAATGGATACTTGTTGAAAGAAGACAAAAAGGTCAGCAAACAAAAAGAGAGAGGCCGAGAAAAAAAAAGCCAATTCGCAGGAGACCTATTACTGGAGTGGGCCGACAAAAGGCAAAGGTGTCTCATGAAAGTCCTGATGCAGCGTTTTCACTATCCTGATGTATCATCCAACTACATCATTTTCAGTGAGGACAGAAACTAGTTCAGTAGATAAAGCAGAAAAACAGACAGAGAAAAATTCAACTTACCCAAGACTCGTGGTAAAGGACAGTTAGCAGGTACATGGCATAGTCATAATTCTGCTGTCTCAGTGGGCAGCTGATGGAGAGGAGGCAGAAGGAAAACACAAGAAGAGAAGAGAGTTAAGGGTGTCTTTTTTTACATTTGTTTTCATTTCACTTTATTATTAGTTATATTTAACCCCAGGAAAGAGATGTTTACCTGTCGGCTGTGATGGTGAGAATATCTGTATCTTTGCAGTATCTCTCCTTAACAAGTTTGAGCATTTTTTTGCGTGCATGGTCATCCAGATTCAAACTGGACAGCTTTACCTGCGAGTGCAATGACACAGTCATATTAGCGCAAGTGAAACTTTAATGTTCAGGTATTCATTTACCCACATAAAGCTTTGTAATGTAAAGAGATATACACAAAGACGAAGAGCTTAGGGCAAATGTGATTTCATTATGTACTATATCCCCTGTTGATCTCATGAGACAAAATAAAACCACAAAGCAAACTAAGGTAAAACATTGTTTTTTAACCTACGCAGAGCTTTGACAGTGCCGATTCAAATGCTATATTTTTACAGATGAAATCTCAGTATTTATGCTGTGGCTCAGAATAGCCTCTAAGCCCCTTGCACAGTGAATAGATGGAAACAGATTATTTCTTGATTAAATAGTTTTTCATGGCTCTGTACCATTTGTACAATGGAGCAGAAAAAAATGCATTTATAGGTAATACAAGGTACACGTGAGCAGGTATTCTGTGTGTGCTGACAACACAAGAGTGATGTCGCTTTAAGTGGCTGGATAAACGGCACAGTGACGGTAAAGCAGTTAAGTTTGTTGCCTCTGGAGCCACGTGTAGATCTAGATCAAACCCTGCCGCAGACTGTGTCTTCAGGATTTTCCCGCAATCCCCACCACAACTTTCACATCATGTAAATAATGAACAAAATAACTACAAAGCAACCCTACGACACACCTTCATCATTCAAACACGGAGTTCATTTTTGTTACACTTAAAATGGGGCTGAGATTTGCTCTCCAATCTATCTTTCTGCCTAATCCACCTGGATTAATGTCAGAATAATTCCTTCCATACTGATATAATCTAAGGCAAAGTGTCAGTGGAGCAGATGGGCAGGTGATTAACGATAAAAGTGACACATTTCCACCTGGGGATATTTATTTATTTATACACATTTGTCTAATTCAGTTTAAAGTATCTGTCTATCCTGAGTATCTGTGCGGTAAGGCAGGCTTTCTTTTGAGATGTTTTAGAGTGAAAAGCCTAAAAAAAAAGCAGGCAGCGTTATCTAGTTTATATAATAGAGGCAGCTGAGTCTAACCTTAAGAAGTAATGTCACTGTTAAAACTAGAAAATCTAATCATTGTTAAGTATATTGGGTGTAAGGACCCTTTTGTTTGTTTAATACCAGTTATACTGTTATATTTAATAACTTCCTTTAACTTATGACTTTTATAACTTAACTTTTATAAATTTTAGATAGATTATTAAACGCAGATCATCTTTTTCATGGACTGTGATCGTTATGTGCTTTTATGTGTCTCCATGCATGGCTCTAGTATGTGGGGAGGATTGCATGTCAGTGGATTAGTGGTGGAGGGGATTAAGAGGAACATCAAAATGTCCAGACAAATATGTTAATGTTTAAATGTTTTGTTACTAGCTTGTGATGTATGAAGCTGTTAAAAATATTAACACATTTCCCATAAACTATGAGCTCAAACAAACACAAGAACACCTACAGACGGCTAGCACATTCTTAAATGTAAACTAATCCTCCACGACTGTAATCTCTCTGTAGACATGATGGCATAATTTCTTAGGTTTGAGGTCACTGGACAATGGACGTCTCGCTAGATAAGTCACAGAGACATGATGTCAGCTGGTGATTATGCAGTCCTGTAAATCTCTAATCTCATTTTCCATGTCGCGTTTCTTCACAATTTCTATACATTGATGAGACCTGGTTGAAGCAAAGATCCTGAAGCAAAACCTTTTCATAGAACCCATAAAGGAAAAAAAAACAAAACAAAACAAAAACAGGGACTGCAGGGAAACCTACTTTGAGCTGAACAACACGAGCTGACGGGTTTCTGACAGACAGGCCGGCAGACACGTAGTCTGTGCTCTCTGTTTTGATGGGAAAGTGCTCGTCACATTTGGCGTTGGTGTCCAAAGCAGACGGCCACTCTGTGCAGAAAGCTGACAGCAGACACACACATTTTAAGATGCCAAGATATTTATGTGTAAGAGATAAGTGACTCCTTAACACCACCACAAAATAAGAAATAGCTTCCCTATTTTATCTTTTTTTTTTTTATCATTTTCGATTTTCTAATTAAAGAAAAAAACTCACGTTTCAAAGCTTCACAGTGTTTCTTGATGGCTGCTGGTGTCAAGTGCAGAAAATTTGGTATCTGAAAGACATGAGCAAGAGTTTATGTGAATGTTCATGTAACAAAAACATGAAAATGCCCATCAGTCTCACTGCCAAATCAGAACTCACACATGACAAACACAGGATTTTTATAGCAGGCTACAAAAATTATTTTATGCTGGATTTCAGAATACATTGGTTTTTAAGGTCATAAGTGATAAAATGAAAAACAAAATCTATCCTTCTTTGAGTAAAAGACATTATATAATACGAAGAATTATCTAATACATTCTTGGAATCAAAATAAAATTCTCACAAGTTGCATTCTTGGTTTGTGTTTGGGCAAAACGCACAATATCTATGAGTTACAATTTAAAAAAAGGTTCAAGCATTAGACATGAGTAAGGTGTGTGCAGCTGTTGAGCCGCTTATGGCAGAGCAGGGAGAATGAAATCTATATTGTTAGGCTTCACGGCAGAGCTCCAGCTGTGACGGGTGAAAGTCGAGGATCTGCAAGTGGCTCGAGTCCAGATGGAGCAGCTGGTGTCTGGACACAGCCACCAGGCTCAGTAATCCGGGCACAGACACAGAGCCATCACAGCCGTGCAGCAGGGCAAAAAGCTCTGCATCAGTGCTGCAAGAGCACTGACCTGCTGCAATTAACTCAGCTAGTCACAATGAATACTGGGAAGTAAATGCTAAGATATACAGAGATGATGCATACAGACACAGCCCACAGTCAGCTGTGTGTAGTTAAACTCATCTAGAGAAATTTTGAACCACATAAAAAAAACCTGACAACTGAATTAGAGGCCTAATGAGCATTTTTCTTTGTCTTTTCAAAACACATCCTTGTGCTTTGGTCACATGAAAATAATAAGGTCTGACCTTGATCAGCTCCAAGTTGCCCTTCTTCTCCGGAGGAACGCCTCCCTTCACGGGGTAGCCCATCCTCACGGGGAGGGGGACCGAGCTTGATCTGAAGGGGGTCGCTGCTGGATAGACTGCAGTCCAGTCCTGATCCACTGGCATCTTTTCTGTCCTGGGCACCCCTGCCTGGTTCAAAAGAAGTTTTTTTTTTTCATTAGGAAGCTGTGAGAAAATCCTGTTTGTTGTAAAACAGAGTTTTATTGTGTTTTATCCTTTAAAAGCCTAACCTGGGACATGGACAGAACCTACTTATTTAAATGTAACAGTGCCTACATGTATTGTTCCTGTAAAATGACTAAATAAAACAATGACGACTCATCATTTTGACCACAGTCATCAGTGCCAACCTATTCAATAATAAACAAGACTTTTTATTGAATATATTGTTTTATTTGAAATAAGTACATCTTGTTGAATTTAGCCTTGAAAAAAAAACAGACATAAAAAAAAAACAGCACGCTTACATCTCTCTTGGGTTTTCTGACAAAGGATCCTCTACTGCCTCTATCAGGAAAGCCTGAAATTGAAAATAGTTTCAAGTTAAGCACCACACACAAACACACTTTTCTTCATGTAAAAATGAGTTCCGGTGAAATAAAGCTTCTTATTTTTTGTGACTCACGTCATTATCTGCAGATACTTTAACCACCTCACAAATTCTGCTTTTCAAGGGCAATTTCTGTATTCATAGTTTTTGCTCTATTGATGATTATTTGTATTATCAATTATATACTGACTCATAGATGCTATATATGCATACTGTAAATGATGGTGTATTTGACAGTATGTGCTGAATAATTAATATAACACATTTGTCAAATTATTTTTTTATTGTATTGTATTATTATAGTATTGCTGTACTATTTCAAGCTGGGAAAAAACTGTTTACATGCTGAATGATTTGTGAATTTATCTGTACATATCACTTTTAATCATGTTTTAATCATTTTTCAAGCAAACATGCTAAATATACTGCAGTTTCAGCGTTTTAATACTGAGCAATTGATGTTTAAATCTGATTGTAGATTGAACATATTTGATTATATGAAGTCAGACAGAACAAGTCAAGTCACTTTGGGCTTTAGGGAATTTTCATTTCCATTCATTTTTTTTTAACATTTTTTAAAACCAAACTATCACCATCTCATTTAATTTCTTATTGATTTTAATTTCTTGTGTGATCCCTCTGTAGGTAATAGGTTATGTAGGTTATGACTGGAAGAGAGAAAATGACAAGCAGGTGGTGACATAACATAACACATAACATAACATCAGTAAATAGACACTTGAGACTTATTACGTCCCCTAGTTCAGAAACAAAGACAAATAATCGGGTTTTCCATGTAAATTGTCAATCATGCGTCAAGTTTAGACACATACAGCTGAGGTGCATCACTGTCAGAAGGACATGAGCTTCCTTCAGTGGCCTTGGTGACTGAATTTCAGGCACTTAGCAGAGCGTGCAGCTTTCTGTAAGTGAATAAACTATTAAACAGCGACACTCACCTTTATTCTTCTTATTGGTATTTACAGACAAACCCTCCGCGTACGTGGCCCTGCTCACTGCTTTGTGAAGTCCGAGAGCAGCAGCATTTATTCGACCTAAGGACAGAAACGCCTTGCGAGTGTGCGAAGCCATGTTTTTCCCAATGACTACGGAACCACGCGAGGGACAAACCAAGAGCTTTGAGAAAAAAGCGTTTAGTGCCTCCTGCAGGTGAACGGGTGTCAAATTACAGCTAATGATGTTTGACAGGGCATCAGTCATCCGGGGATAATATAAGATAATAATATTTAATTATTAATGTTACAATAATATTGTGGTTAAATATGCTTGATTTGTATTTACGCAAACGCATTGTGTATGAGCAGCCTCCACCAGCTTTAAGCTGATGCGTTCAAATACCCCCGTTTAAAATAGCTTTTTCCTCCTCACACCCACAGTACAACACGCACGGCAACGTAAGACACAGGAACAAGCAAGATCCTCGTTTGCAGCCAGTCTGAACTATTACAGTTTGTGTTGTTGTTGCAGCAACAACATACAGAGGAGGCATGTGTAAATATGTATGAGGATAAAATGGCTTGACTGGACATGAAATTTAGACAAGCCTGCGCAAGGTTTGTCTTTCTTTTTTCTTTTTGTCTTGACGTTGGGTTTTTTTTTGCACTTCTATAGGAAATCTGCATGTGTATTTCATCGTGATTGTACAGTTACATTACAGTGGGCCTAATTTGATCTGCAATGAAAAAAATGCTAAAAACCAGATAAATTCTTTTAAGGATGCACCCATGGCAAAAATATTTGACCCTTTCCCTGGGTCATCTGGCTCCTGTGTGTTCTGTGTGTCAATGACTGTAAAGTTTATTGTGCTATTATTATGCAACACCACAACATCCAGTGTCATAATAAGTATTCTTGAAATAGGTTTAGATACTTTTATGGTAAGTTTTATGGTGAGATCAGTTTTTATGGTAAGTATCATAAAATACATTTTGACCCTCTATGACAAGCTCACACCATCACTTAATAATGCAGACTCTATTTGATATTGTACCGTAGACTAGCATATTCCTGTACAAATGCAATTACTTTTTATGATTGTGGAACGGTTATGGCTCAATCTGTGCACCATGTGTGTTGCTTGTGATCCTGAACAGTGCCTCTTTGTGGGAATGATTCCAGAAAGGCCTTTTATTTTATTTTAAAAATCAGGTGGCAACAAGTGAGTATAATAAAAGACATGTAAAAAAATAATTTTTTTACATGACATTTTACATAATGACATGATGCAAACACTTGCCATAACATGTTGGCAATAAATATGTTGGCATGCTGGTAATAAACACCAAATCTAATCAGAACTTTGTTTAGAAGAAAGCTCCACATTATTCCTTGACGTTCTTTACCAAGCAAAAAATGTGAAATATTTGCTGCTTAAGGCTTTTTGTGCAAATGTGTGTTTATGTGTATTGTGATTATGATTTTTCGACACAAGGTGACACAAATTCTAAAAGACAATAGCATGTGTTGCTAAAATAAACAAATAATTGTTTCATCATGGATTATATTATAAAGAAATAAAGTATAAATAACTTAAAATATAGATAACATATTAAGTGTTGCTTAAAAACATTTTTTTGTTATCATTATTTTTCTTAAATATATTGTACTACTACACCATTCTGCATCCTGCCCACTTGGTAGTAATAGAGAACTGACAGGGTACCACTTATTTGTTGTTTCTCATGATGACCATATTTCCCATAACCAGTGAACGCA
>JBAJHX010000081.1:7036971-7053306 GCA_037176925.1 Amniataba percoides | reverse complement strand
AGTAGACATTTGACGCAAATGAATGCCACATTCAGGTTTGACCAAACTCATTTGTGATTTGGTATAAATCCAGATGATTTTAGATGAAAATGATAGCTGGAATTTTGTACAAATATTCAACACTCATGCAATACATAGCTGAAGTAGTTTGTCATTTACAGTATTTTGTTTCTTTGTGTAAAACTAATTTAAAAACCCCAAATAGATTAAATTGTTTCATGCTGATTTACATTCACATAGTTAACTTTTGTTTGTAAGTTTAGTTTTTAGATAAGGGCTTTAGAAAAATTTCAGAATTAGTTAATGAAGAATTAATCATATTAAACTGAAAAGTTTAAGTTATTATATCGTATTTTATAGTTATTTATTTAGGGTGAAGGATGCTCCTCTTGATGCTCGAACATATTTGAACAAAATTATACATTGAATCTCACATTTGTCTGGCCATGGAGTCAACAGACGACATACACGCTTGTGTCACGCTAATGACGACAGAGTTAGTCAGAGTGGGCAGAAATCCCTTGGACTCAGGACAGCATACGAAAAGAGTGTCCGGAAAGAGTCTTATGCAACGGCATGCAGACTCACCAGCACGCAGACAACCTGAGGCAATGATCCCCTTCACGTTTGGGCCACTCCCCCTGAATCTTTTACATAACCAGAGGGAACAAACATGTATGTCCTCATGATTCCCAAATGCCCTTCTCATTCTGCAGGCAGATTACAACCATACCCTTGGGTCCCCTTACACAGCAGGTCCTAATATTTCGGTTTCTTACAGTGCGTTACAGTGCAGAAATAAAGGTGTAAAATCATTTGAGACACTTAAACAACATAAAGGAATGAGATTACTATTGATGGCCATTAAAAACAATCCTTATTTTATATAGTTTCTAATCAAGATGTTTTTATCTGATAATGGTAATTTTCTTTTTAACAATAACATCATGATACAACAACCAGTGTGCAATGAAGGAAGCATTGCACCCGTTTATCCTCGTGAAAATGCTGCGGGCCAGATGTTGTCCAGAATACTTGGTTCTGTCGTGTTTTTATATCTCTACAGATTATTGAAATGACTATAGTGAATCCCCTCCATCTATGTGGAACACGCGGAAAGGAAACCTCCTGTTGGATATCTGCTTACAAGAGATTACTGACTGAATGAAGCGTACCTTATACGTCACTATCATTTTTCAGTGGGACGTCTTTGGTTGACATTTCCAAATAACTGAGAGTGCCACCCAGTATAATATTAAAGGAAATTATGATACTTCTTAAAGGCTAGCCACAAAATGAAATGATAATACAAGTGAAATAGTATTTTTCCATTTCATCATTAATATGAATGGAAGGAGTAAACAACCTTCTGTTAAAAGTTGGGCAGCCCACAAAGCAAACTCTTGCAAACTTTTATTTAGTAAATCATTAGATATTGTTTTTGGCCTGTGGCTGCACAACTTATAAAAATAAATAAATAATTAAAGGCTTTAAAAATAAAAGCTTTAACTTTTTTAACAATATGGCAGAAAGAAAACTGAAAATGTAATTTTACTTTTCTCTAACTTTGCCAATAACATATTACACAATTAGGCAATTATAAATATATATACTTACATTTGCGTGTAAATGTGCTACTGAATGTTATGACTTACTCATTTGGTTTGCGTGTTGCTGATCTGACATATATTTGATAAAGTCTTTGGTGAAATGCTTATGACTCACATTACCTCTGTTGTGTGATCCTTCTTCTAACTACTTCCCTTTTCATTCATTTTGCCCTGCAACCTGCAAGGAGATTTCAATCTGTTTTCCTAGTATTTGGTGGACAAGATGATAGCTAAGCCAGGATGGACTATCCGTGTTGGTGGCTGGTGGCTGATGTGGTGTAATCCACCCTAAGCTCTTCCGTGGGCAGGATGGGGAGTGGGGTCAGTAAAGAGTGAAGAGGGCAGCGGTGAACTGCGCCGTCTTTGACCACGTTCGTCAGCAGCAAGGTCGCATTTTGTGGTTTTGGTTTGAAGTTTGTACTTTTTAAAGTTGCAAGCTCTTTTCTCGTGTCATTACCAAGAAGCAGAGAGCAGTTTGGCCAATGACAAAGTCTGACAAGATGCCTCACATCACTCCCATTTTATTTACATTGGCTCACTCTCAACTTCAGGTTTTTTTTAAAGGTTTTTGAGGTTCCTACATTTCTGATTTGCTCCATCCCTATATTACCAGTAGGTTTTTTTTTTTTACTGTTTTATGGTCTATTGCAGTGGTCCTCAACTTTTTTTTGCACCACAGACCAGTCTCACATAAGACGGAATTCCTGAAATAAAACGCAAATTTAACATTTTTTTATTTATTCTTTCGTCACGGCCCAGTACCAGCTGACCCACGGCCCGGGGGTTGGGGACCTCTGGTCTATTGTTTTAACTTTCACTTTGTTTCCTTATGCTGTGAAAGGTGCTTCACTAAATAAATTTTACTTACTTTAGCTCCAAATGAAAGATTTATGGTAGTTAGATAAGCCAGCTCACATGGAACAGATGGCATGATTATGCAGACAGTATGCAGCTTACAAAGCTGATACTTAGATAAGGGCAGGTAAACTTTCAGGTTTATGTCACATAATGTCATATGAGCAGTAGCAGTGACATCTGCTGCAAACTGAGCAGGATCACAGCAGCAAAGGAGCACACAGCATTGATACGGACTTCACAGGTAAGTGACGGGTGTCAGTGGACAGTTAAGAACAACAGAGTCAGTTTAGGTGGAAGGATATTGTAACGTGAAAATGCTAACAAGATAATGGTTGGTTAAAATGGCAAGATGTTAAATGTTTCAGTTGTTGCCAGAGAACAGAGGGTAGATGGGAAACTGGGTGGGGCTTCGACTCTATTTGAGGGCGGAGCATTAAACAGGCTGTAAAAACACGGCAGGTAAGCACATGTAGGTTCTTCATATGTTGTGGAACTAGCTTGTTGGTTTGCAAAGATAAGCTGGTGCTAGTTCTTAAAACTACTGCTGGAAAAATGATAAGTGGCATGAGTAACAGTTTCCTGAGTAATGTTATTTTGTATGTTAATGGCCTTGTGAAGCCTGGTTGTTTTGAACATGTGCTCGCCGATGTTGGAAATGTCTCCATTGTTTGACGGTGGAGGTAGTTTGCTTTGATGTGTATTAAAGAGAGGCCTTTCAGGTTTGAAAGAGTTGTTTGATACCCAGTTTTATATTAATTCAGCATTGAACATATGGGTGCACAGGTAAAGAGACAAAATGCGTCTCAAATGAAAGGATATGACTTTAATGAATATGTTCATACATTTCATCTCTAAAAATGTGGTCAAGATTAACATAGCTGATCTAAAATAGTGTGAGTATATGGCTCATTGAAAGAGCTCAGCATGAAACATTAATAAAAGTAGTGAGAATCAGATTTCGAAGTAGGTCAAAAGTGCTGCAAGTTACAGTGGGAATAGAGAATGACACAACCTCATGTCCACCTCTGATTTATATGAGATTAAGAGGCGTTAATGTTAAGATGTTGTTTAATTGGCTTTGCCCACCCAAGCGTTGCTTCCTGCACTGATAAATGACTCTACATTTGATACTCTGGACACCGGTCTACTAACAATTGTATCTTTTTTTGCATAATTTTTTTCCTACATTCTGTGTGAAAATGAAAAATCTTTCAAGTTCAGTTACTTTATAAAAGTTTTTTTTTCACACACAGAGCTATTTAGCGTTCATTTGCAAGGGTGTACGTTTTGTGTGTTTGTTGCTGTGTATGTATGTATGTATGCAGCGGGCACAGTGTATGTAGTGTTTGCATACCCCACATACGTCAGTGAAATGCTCCATTCTTTAGGGATCACGTCGTCCCTGCTGTCTGTATTTAGTAAGCTTATATTGCCTTAGTTTTGCAGTTGATTGAGTAGAGGGTTCGGTGTGGCTCGGCGCTGTACTTATTTCAGTGAAGCTGGACAGATCTGCAGTCAATAATTCTCACTAAAGCCCCAGCTGTTTTGTTTTAATCAGATCGCAGGGGTTTTGGCCTGGCTAAATAAGGCTGCCTAATGGTTGTGAGTGACTCAGTCCTGTCCGCACCAAACACCTCCTTTATATGTCAATGCAGAAAGCTTTAGGATATGATATTAGGAAAATAGTCAGTTACTCCGTCCAGCTATGTGTGCACTGCCTGATTAGATGCACAAAGGTTTGTTTGTGGTTTTCCGTGATGGCTGGGTGTTTTATATTGTTTAATCTAATCTTTGGAAATTTTTATGTGCCATTTGACAACTCGAAGCAGTGACAATTTCAAATTCGAAAATATGAGAGATTTTGTCTGCAATGTTTAAAGCTCTACACCTGCTAACTTCAATAGAACAGTGTAACATTGCAGGCTGGTCTGTTATTAGTTAACTCTAAAAGTAATACCACTCGCTGTAACTAGAAGATAAGTCATCTATATCTACTTAGCCTAAGTGGTTACAATCTATAATCTACAATCATTACAACTTTCTCTTAATGGTGGATATGCTTGTTCCACTGTTCTGTAGTGTTGTCTATGATGTTCTCAGAGATGGAGTGCAAGTGTGGATTGTTTTGTGGCTGAATGTGTTGAACAGGTTTTAACAGTTTTTTTCACTTCCTGCATGAATGAACCAACAGCAGCGATGCACAACAGAGGTGTGACATACACCTGAGAAATGTCACTGAAACTGAATCTGAACATCCCGTTTTTTTTAATTTGTTTTTTACTCGAAGAAGCTTGCCTCTCGTTGCTCGGCTAACCCTGTGTGACAAATTAAAGGAAACACCTAAATACTTGACTCCCTACAGTGAGATGATCTGTTCTGGGGGAAATTTTGTCCATTTGTACCCTGCAAATAAATACAAAGTTGTTCTGAGTGATCCCCTTTATGTTATGATGAAGCATTTCTATCCTGAGATGAGTGGTCTTCAAGTATAGGCCACAAGGGGTCACTGAATGGTTTGGTGAGTATGAAAGTTATGTGAATCATATGCTATGGCCTTTATAGTCACCAGATTTCAACCCAATTGATCACTTACGGGAGACCTTGGAGTGACGTGTCAGACAGCGCTCTTTATCACCGTCACCAAAACGCTGAATGAGGGAATATCCTTTGGAAGAACATAATTCAACTTCTTCATCTTACTTTTACTCTGCCATCCATCTATATGTAGACTCCATACTCTTACTAGCAGCATTCCTGTTGAGCTAGCTTGAAACAAATATTATTTTGTCATGTTTAAGCTGCAGAAAAGACATTATGGTGGTTTTGAACATCCTGCAGCATTTTACTCGGTGGCCTGTCAACTGAATTCTGGTATTTTTACCACTGTTGTTGCAGATTGCAGAGTCCCATGGATATTTCATTGCATACTTGTCCTTCCAAAAACAAAATGAATGCTATAGTCTTATGCAATGAAGGAAAACACAGAGATTACATGGCCTTTTCAATGGCCTACATGACTGTGACATCATATTTATGCTTATCCTGATAAGATGATATCATTTCGACACAAGGGAAATGGGTTTTAACTTGACCTTACCTGCCTTCTCTCTCTAGCCGATTAATGCCACTTGCTGGAATCATGGCAGTAAATCACAACCTGTTATGCCCATCAGCCAGATGGTACACACATCCTATCACTGAATTTACAATATTTTATATATACACTAAATTGCACTAAAGAGTTCCAATGCAACTAGATTAAACATTATGCTCATTTTCTCCATAACTCAACCTTAATTTCTTGAATTATAAACTTAAAATTGAGCAATCAGACCTTATTTTTGTGGCCTTGTGCTTATTACTGCTTTAACTGGATCATATCTCCTTTGTGTGACTTGACTTGTTCCTGCTTGACTTTAGCCCTGCATCTTTAATCGTGTGTGGAAATACGTACCACGCAGAAGGATGGATTGGCTCTAAGCCTGGTTTTTATTTGTCTTGCACATCTCAAATCCTTCACTCCCATATGTCGAGGACACTACACCAAGGTCGTTTGCAGCCTTGACATCTCACTGGCCATGCAAGATGTCACTCCCAAGATGTGAAAGGCGGATCTCAGTGTCAGAGGCCTGACCATCACGCCAGCATAAGACATGCTGCCCAGTCCTGTGGAACAAAGAGAAGGCCAAACTAAAATAGCATCCTCATTGACATCCTAGGTTTTGTCTCGGTGCCTTAATTTGATGTCAAAATGGACCATGACACTATGCTTTTGCATTTGTCTTGCATTTGGGTACCAAACAAAATCAAAGGGAGGGTGTGTGTGTGTGTGTGTGTGGGTGTGTGTGTGGGTGTGTGTGTGGGGTGGGGGGGTGGGGGGTGGGGGGGTGTTGAGCAGTAATCCTGAGAGAGTAAAATCACTGTCCCATCTGGCCAATGTGTCAGTCTGTGTGTAAAGGGAATCTTTCTTTGGGAGTCTCACCATCTATCACCCCACTTTATCTTATGCTCATTTTACCACCTGTGACACCAGAAATGAGTGTGATCTTTAAGTAAAACACACCTTTTAACTCTTTCTTTAAATAAACTGGGTCAAATGCATTTTCAGAATACAGGTGTGGCTGACAGGGATGTCTGATTCAATAATAACCTTCTCTTTTGCTCTCTCTTTGGGCAATTAGCCGAAAATCACATCTACTGGATAGTGGCCTTAGTGAATTCAACATTTGGAAGTTCCTCCTTTGTGTGGGACCATAAACACTTGTTATTTTGTTATGTCAAATGAATTATTGTGAAGAACAGACACTTACGTAACCCCTCCAACATATAGCATATAATCCAGCTTGTAGTGCACAGCATCATAATGCAGCCACCACTGTGTTTTTAAAGTCAGCTCGATCATGATGATGGTGCATTGAAACGTAGTATGTCATGTAAAAGCACTTAAAAGATGTGTTCAGAGGATTATTTGTGGGATGGTGAAAATGCACACAACTGTGTCTGCTGTTAATCCTGCAGTGTCAGGAAAGACCAAGAAAAACCACCAGCATTAAAAATGCAGACTCACTTTAACGAGTAAATCGACAGTTCATTTAAAACATTTGTGATCAGAAATGAATGTTTAGAAGTGTAATAAAAAAATAATGTTGAGGCACTATGAATAAAATAAATGGCAGTGAAATAATTCCAGATTTTTAATGCTTATAAAAAGAAAAAAAACTAATAATTAAGGTGTTTTTCGTGGATATAAACAATATAATATAAACAATATATACATACGTATATAAAATACATTCTCGGTCATTTCAGGGGATGATTTTGTGTGACACAATCACTCAAAATCAACCCAATAAGTAATAGGGTTTTTTTTAGTAATGATATTGACAATGATCACACCACTGAAGGCCAGCAGAAGAAATTTCATATACAAAAAAAACTTCATAAATCGTTTTTCAAACTTTAAAAAGAGTCAGTTTGTCCTGCAAACACAAGGAGATGGCTAATTGATTAGATGACTGGTAGATTAGCTAATCACTTAAAAACTTAATCTCATTTTATGAAGTAAGAGCTGACAATGTCAATGAATCAATGATCAAAATAAGTGTTTGTTACAGCACTGCCTTCACTCCCATCTTTCCCTCTCCCTCCCTCCATGTCTTCTTCCTCTACCTTCATTTACGTGCTCTGATGGTGGATGTTCAACTCACAAGGCTATATTTGTAGACTATGTATATACACCGACAGATGGACCGTCTCGTCGGAATGTTTCACTGTTGCTAGGAGACGTGGAAACATCCCGTCAGCTGTTAATACAGGCAGAGTGATGACAAAAAGAAAAACAGCGGTGAGGTAGCCTACCTTGATGCTTTTGTAGGAAAACTGCCAAGTAAACGGGCATTTATTTTGTAGCATGTTGATACGCATGAAACAGAAAAAATGTACTCAGCATGGTGGTTCATGTCTGTAGCAGTATCTTTGGTGATCAACAGAAAAGTCTGTTCTGGATAAAGAACAGATCCCCTTTACAGATCCAAAATCAACATATATGCGTTCTCATACATACCCTCTACCAGCTTGGGAGAAAAAAGTCATTTAAGGCAAACATGCATGTTTTTATATTTTTATTAATAGTTTAGCTGACTGATGTTTGAACTTGTGTTTCTTTGTCACTGAATCGTTGCGCAACCAGTTTACATTTAGGGCTAAATAATGTATTACCACATATGTGTACTTAAAAGATAAATACTTTTAAAAAAAGTATATCGCAATATTATTTTCTACTTAGTTATTTTTTCATTGCTGGAAAAGTGAGGGATGCAGTATGTGGTGGTGACTGACAAGAAAAACTGTTTTCTCTCCCTACAGCTTCCTTATGGTCTTGGTTTGTCTAATCTTCAGTGTCCTGTCCACTATAGAGCAATATGCAGAATTCGCCACAGGAACCCTCTTCTGGATGGTGAGTGCTCATATACTAAACGCCACACATTCATGATGTCCTTTGATCTCTATATATCTTCATACTTCACTCATGTGGATGGTACATAAATGTTGCATTACCTATAATAGGATGTTCCTGTTAACTATAGCACTATAGAAATATTAACAGATTCTTACTCATTACCATCAAGAGCAAACTCATGAATGATGATGATGATGACCTCTCCCACTTTAACAGCTGCAACAAAATGAATAGACGAGTCACCATTTGTTGTGTAGTTTGCTTGCACCCACTCAATCCTGAGAATGAGGTCTAAGTAGCTGGGCCAACTGTTTCATTGGATCATACATGTTTAGGACATTTAACACGCATGGTGGTAGGCATGAAAGAGTTAATTGATTGATTGATTGATTAGCTGAAAATCTGGTTAGTTTGTTAGTTATCAAGGAAAGAAGGTCAAGTATTCACTGATCTTTCGGCTGTTGAATGACAGGATTTGTCACTCTTTTCTTTTATATTTCACTTTAAATTGTCTTATTTTTTGGGGATTTGGACAAAAGATTTTTAATATGTCACTTTGGCCCCGGGAACATTTACTACATAGATTAAAAGAATAATAGAGATCATCTTTATAGCCGACATAATGCTATATGTATCTGTTTATAAAGCTGTCATCACCGCTATTTTGAGAGAATAGATTTAGTAAAGCCTCCGTGACTTCTGTTTTCATGCATAGCAGTCCCTTTTATCCCCCATTAATTTAATGGATGTGTGTTTTCTTAAAGAGTTGGAACGATAGAGTGACAGATGGCTGGTGAGTAAGACTACAATAGCTTCAGCGCAGTACCCTCCTCTATCCACATGATGGAGACAGAAGATCTTGGCTGGAAGGGACTCAACCCGCCATCTTGCACCTCAGTTCCAAGATATTATAAAACTCAAACAGACTAATCACTTTCAGTTATTGCACATACCAGTCACACAACACCTGCTGGCTCAAAGCCCTTTACAGAGAGTAGCATGTACAGACTGTACATTATCAGCATGAGAATGGTCAGGAGTCAAATCTCTTATTAACTTATTGTGTTGACACTAGTTATGCAGAAACATTTGGCTCCTCACAGACTGTGCTCGCTGATACTTGCTGGCAAATTGACTTTTTTTGTGGCTTATTAGACTATTAAGGCTGCTAAATGATGCAATAAATCCGAGCCTTACAACAGGTAGAGAAAATTATGGCTGCCGTTTGGAAACACTACAAAGAGCTTGCATCATCTGTCTCTCACTAGCACACTGTGAATATAAATACGCACTTAGCTACCTCGCACCCGCGCACAGTTTACACGCTTACACAAAAGCTGCGCATACACGGGCATGGACAGACGCACACATGTGCAAAGACACACACACACATGTACCACCTCCTGAGTCCCGGGGGCAAACAGAGGACAGAGTGGACGCTGTGTTCTGTAAACTTTTGGCCAGTGCCCTTTGAAGACCCACTATCACGGTTATTCATTTATTTTTACCCAGGAAGAGCCAAATACCCTCTATCATTATCTCTAACTCACTTTCCCTCTCCCTCTCTCTCTGTTTCTCTCTCTCTCTCTCCTTCTCCCTTTTTTGTTGCTTCATTACTCAACAGACAAACAGTAATCGGCTTCATAAAGACAGACAGAGAGAAAGAGATAATGTATCTACATAAATTACTGCAAGTTTGTTCTCATGAATTGTCAAACCCTGTTTATTTGTACACCTGGCTGTGTGTGTGTGTGTGTGTTTGTAATCCATGGTTTTTGGTTCAATATTAATTGTGAGATAAGATAATACCTTATCTTGTGTGTGTGGGTGTGTGTACGGGCATGTATGCACTTGTGCCAGTGTATATGTGTGTATGTTTGTGTGTGTTTGAGGGGGTGGAGCTCTGCAAGTGGTGTCGTGGTGGCATATACTAGTGGTAGTAGCTATACTTAGAAAGTTCAGGGTTAGCTGACATCCGTGAATCATAGACTGCTTGTTTTGGAAGGCAGAGGGGACATTAGTCCTTGAGGGTATTTGGCCTTCAGGGCAGCTGCCAAAGTAAAGCTAGCCAGGCTGGGCAGGAGGCACAGAAGCATGCATACACACACACAGAGTCACACACACAGAGTCACAGATGCACGTCTCACATGATCTCTTCTTCGTCATCTCTTCTGCTGAGATCCACCCGATTGCTTCTTTTTTTACATTTTTTAATACATATGTCCCTCTGTGTGCCTGTGTAGTGTACAGTGAGCAAAGCTATGGTTGAAATGAAGGGTATAAACTGGATCCACTGAAGGATAAACTAGCTGTCAAAGAAGTTGAGGCACAGATAACTTAAAATGCTGCATTACCATCCTTTTACCCCCGCACATTCAGCTGCTTTAATAATCATAAAACGGCTAAAAAGAGTATCTGCTGTAAAAATGATGATCTAAAGAGTACATTGGTTTGGTCAGATGAAAGCTATCTCTCAATATTTTTTCAGTCTGTGTTCAAAATCACTTTCATTCTGTGTGAATTTATCTCATAATCTACTTATCTACTAAGTAATGAATGAGGAAGTGAGGTAGCGATTTCAGACACAAGCCTGTGTACACGGACCTGACAGAATGATTATCTGTAGCTGATGTACTGTAATGACTGTAAAGATTGCTATTAGCAACAGAAAACCCAACTGAAACCATTTACACACACTTACACTGTAGGAGCCTGTCAGGAAAGCTACGCACTGACTGTTAATTTGATTTAATTCAATTATGATATTCATGGTTTTTGGTAATGACACCTGTCAGGTTTCCACATGACTAATGTTCCTGTGCTTGGGTATCTTGAAATTTAATGGGATATTTAATGGGAGTTTTTTTACGTATCCAATTATTTTGACCTCTGACCTTTGCTTTAGTGTCCCCGTGAAAAATCAAATAGTTGGACAGGGAAAGAAAATGAAGCTTTAATTTTGAGTCTTGTTGCAATGGCTATTGCCTCCATATGTTAATTAATATGTTTCAGTAATTATGCCAATCAACCAACACTTGAACAACGAATGAGATAATGTTCAGGAAAAACACATGGACAGACACAACTTTCATAAAGTAGAAGAAAAGAACGGAACTGTCACGATTCCAATTAAACTAGAGCATGAATGAATCTTGTTTTCTATTATCTTTAAATCTGATGCGTTAAATAACACATGGAGAGACCATGTGCATTATTGTCTGGACTCCAAGATACTGGATACCGTGTACCATCCATAAGTTTCTAAATCTTTATAAAGCCATTCAGTGACTCTTTGTCTGTGTGTGCGTATGTGTACCTTCCTCGGAGTGGGTCATGCAGACGAAACAATCTAATCACATTTTCATCTGATACCGTAATGCCCAGGCAGCTCTTTGAATGAGCTTCATCCTCGTTTGCCTTGATGAGATTATCGCCCCGCGAAACAGGCGGCTGTTTTTAGTAAGCATGAAGTTGCTAGTTTCTGATACACATACAAAAACACCCCAACATCTGGGTGACCCATTTTATGGAATTATTATGACTAATCCCTTCAAATTCCCCAAATTCAAGCATACCTTTGACTTTCAAATGTTACCCAGATGTCATAATTACTAAGCTCAATGAAATTGGATTCTGTTGGCATTTTGTGTTGGTGTGGAAATCTGAGTGAATTGGTTTTTTTTTTATTTTCAGAAAACATACATCCACAATGGACTTTATTAACCCCCCACAAGTTAATAACAGAGCTTTTGTATATCAGATGCAACTATGAAAAAGGTGGGAAACCATGTAACAGATTCCTTGTGTAGCCTGGAATGCAAAGAACTATTTAAACATTTCCACCCCTCGTCTGCTAGCAAAGTGAACGCCTCTCAGTCAGAACTGTCTATGGATTATACAGTTTTATATAGACACAGCAGCAGGGACTTGAAACACAGTCTGCTGCATTCCTACACAAACAATAAGGCTCTGGCTGGCTGGTCAAGCTCAACTGAAATGGATGTTATAGGTAGCTTGGTTCCAGACCTCTGAATGTCGACCCAGATCTGCGATTTGTTCATTCAAATGTGGATGAATGAAGTGAAACCAAATGGTAATTCAGTCTGATTATCAGGCTATGTTATAGAGATTTACTGGACCATCTCTGCCCGTCTGTGTCTTCAGTCCTGCCTCTTTATCTTTCTCTCTCTTTGTCTTTGATTCAGTGACAGAAAATTAGCAGTTCATGGAGATGAATGAGGGCTATAGGAATCCCAGGCCAGGCGGCTGCGCGGGATAATGTAAAGATGTTAACATGGTTAATTAGTGATAATGGGCAAACATTTAGCACATTTAGAAAGTAGGAAATAGAATCTGTCCATCATTCGTTACTATGATGACCCTGATGGACACCTTAAAAAAAGTTTTCTACCATGCTTTTGCTGAAATATCACCGAAATGTAGACATCATTGCATTTTCTTTTTATGCAAATAATGCAGCAACACTTTGACCAGCCAGAACAGCGTCCGGTTTGATTGACAGGTCATTGTTTTGGGGCTTGGTGGTGCTGTGTTATTGCAGCAGGGCTCATAGTATTAAGTTTCATACGAGGGGCGGTCAGGGAGCAGCCAGTTCAAGCAATCAGCGGGATGGCCACCCACATGGCCATTAGATTTTAACAGACAGTATGGTGGCTAAATATTATGCATACATGGTGGCCTGGAAAGCGATCTTGGTCAGATGGGCTTAATTAATTCACAGCGGCACACATGTATTCCTACAATGGAAACACAAATGCACACACTGAGACACATTTTAAAAACAGAAGCCTCAACAGATGTGCAGGTGCTAATTTGATTATACCTCTAAATCACATCCTCATTTTTTTATTTCTCAAGTATAGTCAGCTGCTTACAGAAAGGTTTACAATCAGCTCCCAGGTTGATTATTTAGCCCTCTTATCTGTGAGGCAGCAGCGTGGTGGCATTTCGTCTTGTGGCTTCAATCACTTAGCCATTGACCCTGTCTCAATATGAGCTGTCATCAGGCCTGTTATCACCCTCCATCTTTTCTCCCGGGTGGCTGTGCGGTCTTGCCACAGCTAGACCACCTCAGCGTCTCTCTTTCTCTGTCTCACACACCTGTCATTACCCACTCATATCATATCGTAAATCCTGCTGATTGATTATAATGGCTTTAATGCTTTTAGATTAGTCTTAATGCACAGCGTTATCAGTGCTTTTAAAAGGATACCTTATCTACTTCCACATCCTCTCGTCCTCTGTGTGTTTCACAATTACTGTCTCTGAACCAATGCATTAATGTAACCCTTGCTCTGTATTTGCATTGTGCTCCACAGGAGATTGTGCTGGTGCTGTTCTTTGGCACAGAGTATGTGGTCCGGCTGTGGTCGGCAGGCTGTCGCAGCAAATATGCAGGCATCAAAGGACGCCTCCGCTTTATCAGGAAGCCCATATCAATCATAGGTGCACCTGGCATTTTCCTTTGCTCCCATTTAATACAACAGATGTCATGAATTGTTCATGTAGATCAACAGCTTAGATGATTCAAACAATGTAAGGCTTCATGTCAGTACAAGGTTTCATGGAAACTGAGGTGATTGCAATCCTGATTTAGATTTTTCTTGTTGATTTTTTTATGACTGTCTGTCTCCACCTTTCTTTCTCACAGATTTGATAGTGGTCATTGCGTCAATCATTGTGCTTGGTGTAGGGTCCAACGGCCAAGTGTTTGCCACATCTGCCATCAGGTAGAGGGATTTTGTTCTATAATTCATTATTTTCTCACAGCTGAAGAGAAATCAGAAGATAATGAGATGATGTTGTGTGTTGCAGGGGCATCCGTTTTCTCCAAATCCTGCGCATGCTCCATGTGGATCGGCAAGGAGGAACATGGAGGCTTCTGGGATCTGTAGTCTTTATTCATCGACAGGTAAAAGGTTTTGAGGCTAATGTTGTCTAATTCTGTTGAACATTTTTAAAATTACAAATAAGACAGATTTAAAAAAAAGCCAATTTACCCTCCTGTTGCATCATGAAACTTCAGCTTCTTCTATAGGGTGATTGGAGTGACCTCATTCTGCTTTCCTGGTTCTAGTGTAATTTGCACTATAAAAAATCCAGTGTGCACAGTCAGGAATACATGCACACATGTGCACAAAGTTGCCACAGCAGACATGGCTTAATAAGGAGAAGAACAGAGATCATCATGATTGCTCCTACATTTTTTCATTGTGTCCTGGTACACTGGTTTTAGTGTTTTCTCAGGCTTATACACAATGAAGTCAAAGCATGTAATGTTCTCTTCTTAATCCTCGAAGTAGACTGTGTTCATTGGTTATAGTCAAACCTGACATTCTTGTCTCTTTGATGCACAAGAAGAACAGGACTGGTCAGTGAGGATTGTGTGCAAAGGTCAAGGAAATAATTGTAAGATGAGTCCAAGGTGATCCTAATTTGATTTGTTGCCATCTCCCTGTTGTCAGATGACTACTTTATCAAATGATATGCTCTGCGTAGTGGAAATATATTGCCCTTAGTAGAGTCAATAACTTGGTGGAAAAGAACAGACTGAACATATTAGGATGTGTGCTCATAATAGCATTAGATTTCATTGTGCTTTCACAGTTGGGCTTCATTTAGCAATATTTGCATTTCCTCATAAATTAAGGTAAACGCTTGGTTTAAAACACAATAAATAAATATTTTATCTTAACTATTAAATTACAAGTGGTTACACACATTATAGCTCTGAATTTTATTAACTTAAGTGAAGCAAACAAGGTTCATGTAACATTTTCATGGTGTCGTCTCTCTGTCGTTCAATTAATTGTGTTTCAGGAGCTGATCACCACCCTGTACATCGGCTTCCTGGGTCTGATATTTTCCTCCTACTTTGTCTACTTGGCGGAGAAGGACGCTGTTGATGAGGAGGGCAAGACGGGCTTCTCCAGCTACGCGGATGCCCTGTGGTGGGGCGTGGTAAGGAAGCAAAACTAGAAGAGAACACGTATTATGCAAGAAGCGGGTCCTTCATTGATGTTTTAGTTCTCGTTTCTGTACGCTTGTATGAGTACATTTTCACAATCTACATTTTTGGACTATGCATATATTACTTGGATCCTTGAATGCCACTTGAATCTCCCAACATAGCTGATATACATGAAGAAAAAAAGATTTGTCTCTGCAAAGAGCTGTAACAAATAATTTGCTCAATGCACTCTCAAGTGGAGTCTTAACCAGAAAAATGGTGATGGCCGCCCACGCTGGTGAGACCAATTATCAGCCTCCTTGTGTTTTTATTCTCCTCACTGGTTCTCTGTGTCGTGCGCATGTGTTGCTGCAACACTGAACACACAGGCAGGTGTGTGGATGTTTTCCGTGTGTAGAGCTGGTTTTGCTTATTTCCTTCTGTATGGAGGCTCAGGTTTCCAGAGTAGTTAATTAAACATTTGAATTGAAAGCGCAGAGTAATGAGAAACCTATGGCAGCCTTGTGCAGGGGATCAGCGTGCCACAAAGAGACGGTAATAAACCATTCACCTCTGGGCTCTTTGGCTCAAAGAACTTTTAGAGCACCAATATAAAGTGTCAGTTCCCTTAATTAAAACTTTAATTGTGGGATTACTACCTTTATGTAACGAGGGTTAGAGGGGTCACGGTGCTCTTCACTACTCGACAGAAAGTTGAAGAAAAGCTGTTATTTGTGTTGCTCTGTTCTCAATGTTTTTGAAAAGGTTCGCAGTCTGGGACTTGTGCGTGTTTTGTTTTTCTGAGACTGTAAACTTGAGAGTCATGATATGTGATTACAAAAGGACTGGTGAGGTTTGTGAGTGTGTGTGTGTGTTTGTGTGTGTGTGTGTGTGTGTGTGTGTGTGTGGGTGTGTGTGTGTGTGTGTGTGTGTGTGTG